>JBBBDQ010000606.1:6167500-6202500 GCA_037127315.1 Ascarosepion bandense | reverse complement strand
TAATTATCCCAACCCAAGCTGTTCTGGATTCAGCAATTGGCCAAAACTTGCTGGACAGTCAGGCATGTGCCTCTTCGTATCAAGACAATTGATTCACTGTCTTGCACAGTGCTCGATCGGCATATCATCTTCATGTTTTGAAGGCTATTTGCCTTAAACTCCAGCAGCCGAGCCCGTGCAGGCAAAAAGAGCGTTTCCTTCACTCCTTACAATTACTGGAGTGTTTGTGAGTGTAACAATTTTTCTTTTTTATTTCACTCTTGTGGAATTGTATGTTTACACCCACCTTACATTTTAATATTTATTGATTAAATTTTTAATTTTATTTTTAAACGAGTTCCATCTTTCCTCAATATTGTAAGTAATCCATTGTTTTTGTCCTCCATTTTTGACCCTTTGATATAAAGCCAACGTAGCCCTTGACAAGTGTTGGCCGAAAAGTTACTCGGGTTGAGATAATTATGACGTCTATTTTGTTTATATATATATATATATATATATATATATATATATATATATATATATACCTCTCACTCCAAACAAAGCAGTAACGGCACTAGCACACAACAGTTTACCAAGTGTTAGAGAATATGACAAAAAAACAAAACAAAAAAAAAACAACTATTAAGGAGGTAAGGCAACAAAAGAAGAATTAAAAAGACAGAAGATAACGATTGATATTGCATTTACACTTTTGAAGATCAATTTCGACCGGCAAGCAAGAAGCCGGAAGAGAAAAATGCGATAAAAAATATCATTAGTATTATTAAATTAGTATTATTAAATTAATTAGTCTTATTAAATTAATTAGTATTAATTAGTATTATTAAATTAATTTAAATCAAATTAGTATTCAACTTATGATTACATCTAGCCATTTAAACTGTTAAATTATAAACCTTGTCCCCAATCTAGTCAGTCAATTAATTGCGACACGTAATACACGCTTTGGGCGATCATATCTCGAAAGAGACATGATTGACCGGACAGAAGATCTTCTATCTCGTTATTAGAACTATAGTTGAAGGGAAAAGAGACGGATTGGATTAATAATTAGTAATTAGTGGGGGCTCAGTTTATTACTTCATAACAATAGAAAACCGATCCTCCACTTTATGCCTACTTTACTTATGTTTCCAACTATTTTCTTCATTCAGTCAGTTAAGTGCTATACGTGATACACGCTTTGGCGATCATGTCTCGAAAGTGACATGACTGACTGGACAGAGGATTATCCCGCAGTAGGTTGTCATTGCTTTCTGCGGTAGACTGGTTGACAGCCAAGGCTATAGAGCCTAATATGTTTTATTATTTAACCCATAACTGAAGGGAAGAGACGGATTAATATCTTTCTCAAAAGTATTTGTGCGTAAGTGAATGCAAGGAATTCAACTGGAGTTCGAACTCGGCTCCCCAATTTGTCATTCCCAAAATAGTACATAATAAATAAATTCATAAAATCTAGACACCATAACGGAAACTTAATAAACACAATTACCATGAAAATATTTGTTGAAAATACACAGCAAAGCTACGTTATGGCGGTAGAAAAAGGACTGAACCAGAGATGCCAGGTCAAGGCCAATAATTCTTCTTTCGAATTTATGAAGAATCTCTAAATATATAGCATGAGCACCAAACCAGATCTGGTAGCAATATATCAAACAAGGACGAATTGTAGACTTATAAATACGTAAAATGGTATTTGCCAAAAAGATTGACCAGTACGATATAGTAATATGGCGGGCGATGCTGCAGTTTGAATCTGACATTTGTCAAGCCAAAAAAGAGTCGGTTACTTCTTAGAAAGACAGAATGAGCCGACCATTTTCCAAACAGAGAAATGAAAAAGAAAGAAAAATGAAGGACTGAAATGGAGGTAAAAGAAGACGAGGAAGAGAAAAAGAAGGGAAACTAAAAAAGAAAAAGAAAAATGAATTTGATAGAAATGAGAGATGAAAAAAAGGAGAAAAAGATTACGAAAAGAAAGAAAAGTCAAGGGAAAAGAAGAAAGAAAAAAGTAAGAGAGAAATAAGAAGCGTCAGATTAAAGAAGAAAGAAGACGAGGAAGAGAAAAAGAAAGCCGCTGAAGAGAGGGAGACTAAAAATAAAAATAAAAATGACTATGATGAAAAAGAGAGATGAAAAGAAAAAAATTACAAAACCGAAGAAAACAGATGAGAATAAATAAATAAATAAATAAATATGAAGAATTAGAATAAAGAAAAGAGAAGACGAGGAAGCGATAAACACTGTAGCAAAAGAAGGGGAACTGAAATAGAAAAAAAAAAGAAAAACATATGATGGAAAAATGCATGAAAAAAAGAGAAAAAGATTACGAAAAAAAGAAAGTAATGTGACAGACAGACAGACAGACAGACAGACAGAAAGAAAGAAAGAAAGAAAGAAAGAAAGAAAGAACATGACGTAGATAAAGCACAAAAATTAATGACGTATAATACAAACATTTTCTTTATTCTATTACATTTATTAAGCGTTTATTTTTTTCTCAACCTAAAATTGAAATAAAAAATCGGTAGGTAAGTAACAAAATAAAATATGATCACCAAACGCCATAAGACATTCCGTTCTAAAATCTCAATCTTCAAATGCGCGTATAAACCTGAAACAATTTCCCAAAGTTGTCAATCTCCGTGTGCTTTTTTTTTGTTTCGGATTTTATCTAATAAAATTTATTATTAAATTTTCTTGTAAGTAAATTATATCATATTTCATGTGAAAAAAAAAAAAAATGAAGAAAAATTGAAAAAGAAAATCCTTAAAAAACAACACATTTTCTAGAAAATAATACCAGAGAACATCACAAATGTCATTTTTCTATTAAAAAAAAATACAAAAAAGCCCCCCCCCCCAAAAAAAAAACAAGAAAAGAAAAAAATAAGAATTCAATTTTTTCTGGGATGACGTATTCCTTAGTTTAGTTAGCATTTAAGTATATCAAAGTAAAACAATGTACTCCGAAATACGTTAACAAAAAAAAAAAAAACAACAAACAAAACAATCTTTACCCGGCACTTAGGCATATTAATAGGACATTTATTGAGCTGGCCGAGTTCGAATTCTAGTTGAATTCCTTGCATTCACTTACGCACAAATACCCTTGGGAAAGGTATTAATCCGTCTCTTCCCTCCAATTATGGGTTAAATAACAGGACAGATTAGGTTCTATAGCCTTGGTTAGCAACCAATGTACCGCAGAAATCAATGGCAACCTACTGCAGGATAATCTTCTGTCCATACAGTCATGTCTCTTTTGAGACATGATCGCCCAAAGCGTGTATCACGTATGGCACTTAACTGACTGAGTTTGCAAGTGAGTAAATATCTATATAAATAGGTTCGGAGAGATTTAGATTCTCGACGTGAAAAAGCGCCGAAGATACGGAGAGCATTACGATTGTTTTATGTTTGATCCTCACTGAGTGTCCCTTGCTTATTATTAACTATCCAGTGTTAGTAGTCTTGCGCCAAACTGAACGGAGGTATCAATAGCTATGAACAGATTATATTTGATATATAGACAGATAAATATGAAGAGATCTGAGAGATAGATAGATAGATATGAACAGACTGAGATAGATAGATAGATAGATAGATAGATAGATAGATAGATAGATAGATAGATAGATAGATGTGAACAGACTGAGATAGATAGATAGATAGATAGATAGATAGATAGATAGATAGATAGATAGATAGATATGAACAGCCTGGGATAGATAGATAGATAGATAGATAGATAGATAGATAGATAGATAGATAGATAGATAATGAATGAATGAATGATAGATAGATAGATAGATAGATAGATAGATAGATAGATAGATAGATAATGAACAGAATAGATAGATAGATAGATAGATAGATAGATAGATAGATAGATAGATAGATAGATAATGAATAGAATGGGATAGATAGATAGATAGATAGATAGATAGATAGATAGATAGATAGATAGATAGATGTTTGAACAGAATGAGAGAGATGGATAGATAGGAAATGGCTAAAAAGACAGACAGTCAGACAGAGAGACAGAGGGACAGACAGATCGATAGATGTGTGAAGAGAATGAGATAGAGAGATAGATAGGAATAGGTTAAAGCAGAAAGACAGACCGACAGACAGACAGATAGATAGATAGATAGATGTTTGAACCGAATTAAATAGATAGGGGCAGATTTTGATTAATAAATATAAAATTCATTGACAAACGAACTGATATAGATATAAACAGGTTGTGATACCTAGCTCGTTAACCTTAACATATTTGGGAAAGATACTAGAATAATCTACAACAAACACTGGCAGGAAACCTCCTGTATACGGATAGAAAATGAATTTATATAAATATGTAAATATAGAAAAGCATGTCAGATAAAGCTGTGTCTTCTCCCCGGACTGGTCATTGCTTGTCAAACTAGGTCAGATGTGGTCATAAGCCCCCCGGAAGCTGAGAAGCGATGAAGAAAAAGTGAGATATCTATTACCTGAGATAATTAGGTAGATACGAACTGATTAAGGTAGACACGTAAGTGATGACTTTATTCTCAACCCTGCCTCCATGCAAAATTGGGTGACTTTGATATTCATCGTTCTTTTCTTTATTGCTTGTATGCGCGTACACTTTAAGAATTGTTTGTCGAAACGTTATGATTTAATTTTATTTTACAAAGTATCAGCGTCGAAAGCAAACTGCAAGTCTTATTGATTGCATACGGCATTTATTTGCATAATAGGCATAGCGAGGTTTTAAAAACTTGTTTTTTTAATGTATATTTTTTAGTTCGGATACTGGACACCAGGGTGCCATGGACACCAGGGTGCCACAAACAATAACTTCTTGGCATGGCCTTCAAGCGCTCACGATAACATCATTCGGTGTCATGCCTGTAATCATTTCTGCATTACAATACCAATAAAAAACTCGATTTAATTAAAAATAATTTGGATACTTGATTTTTTTCTGAAATCTTTGCCCAGATATTAGATTTAATAATGATGATGACTTTTAAATAAGACACAATTGCGACTCCATTTCGTCTTTATGTAAGAACTACTGTTGAATTGTACTCGTAGGGCAGGTTTTCAGCTAATCTCTGAATGAGTGCCAGCCCCTTCCTTCCTTCCTTCCTTCCTTCCTTCCTTCCTTCCTTCCTTCCTTCCTTCCTTCCTTCCTGTTAGAGCCAGGAAGAAAGGCAGTGTGTTAGAATACCAGAACATATATACATTTAAGAGAGTTAATAATCAGCAAATAGAAGTGTACGTCCGAAGGCTACACTGCGTCACGACTGTCTCTAGACTGCCTCCCCGGAAGACACGCAGGTTAGTATTTATGCAAAGGGGAGAGTCCATTCCACTATAGAAAAGGCAACATAACACTTCCTTCCTTCCTTCCTTCCTTCCTTCCTTCCTTCCTTCCTTCCTTCCTTCCTTCCTATCTATCTATCTATCTATCTATCTATCTATCTATCTATCTATCTATGTTTATTCATATCTATCTATCTATCTATCTATCTATCTATCTATCTATCTATCTATGTTCATTCACATCTATCTATCTATCTATCTATCTATCTATCTATCTATCTATCTCTGTTTATTCATATCTATCTATCTCTGTTTATTCATATCTATCTATCTATCTATCTATCTATCTATCTATCTCAGTCTGTTACTATCTATCTATCTATCTATCTATCTATCTATCTATCTATCTATCTATCTATCTAAGTCTGTCCATATCTATCTATCTATCTATCTATCTATCTATCTATCTATCTATCTCAGTCTGTTAATATCTATCTATCTATCTATCTATCTATCTATCTATCTATCAAATGTGGCTACTTAATGACCTCCGCCTTAAGGCAGAGGTATTGTATTCAGTCGCATTGGGTCGTTTATTTGTCTGTCTATCAGTTGTCAACATATCTCAAGACTTGCCTGATCGATTCGGATGAAAACTTGAGAGAGTATTGGCCTCATGACTAGCATGAACTGCTTAGATGATTTTGGGATCGATCAGGTACGGGATAAAGTTTTAGGGTTATCTTTTCATTATCATTAATAAAATTTGGTTTTTGCATTTCAAATGCCAAATACTGAATTACCCCCGCTAGATCATTTTAAATACTTTTCCTGTTTTATTTTATGTGTGCATTTAATTTTGATTTCGGTCGAGTTCATTTTTTGTATTTTAACTCTTGGGATAGGTCAAGTTCATTAAACATATTCTTTCTCATTTTAATAATCGTCTCATGCTAATCGCTGATATGATGTCAGTATTGACTTGGCGGAGGTTTGCGGTCATTGATTGCTCTTTCTAATTTTTCCTGAAATCTCTCCTCAGATATTAGATTTAATATTAATGAGGATTTAATCTAAACTTATTTATAAATGGAACTTTGTCTGTGTGTGTGTCTGTGTGTCAGTTACCTATAGACACCGAAACGGCTGAACCGATTTTCTTGAAAATTTACGCAGTTGTACTATAAGCGTCTGCAAGTGTTCCTAGCTAGGTTTTGTGTCGAGGTACCCCCGATAAATATCGATAATCGATAATCGAAAAAATCGGGTGATAGAAGGAGTGGTCCGATTTTAATCAATTTGATAAACTCATAAACAAAGACATAAGAAACGATATTCAGAAATTTCAAGGTTGCAGTTCTTACAATAGTGCAGAAAATCGATAATATATATATATATATAAGAGGCAAGATGTTTGTGTGTGTGCCTGTTTATCTGCCTGTCTGTCTGTATTTTTTTCAGCCCTTTTATTTTAGTTTTTGCTTCGAGTTTGGCTCTAAGTAGGTATAATTGTAGTTCTTAGTCTCAGCCATGACACCATTTAATCAGAGGGTTTATTTAACATTCAAAATTCAGTTTACGACGAAAAAAACTTATTTGATATCGATACCAGGAAATCAAAATTTGACTTACATCCATTCATTTTTCATTCAATCTACGGTTTCGCTTTAACTGGAAACAACAATTGCTTTTTAGTCTTTCGTGCCAACGTCCAAAGAGTTTGAGCGCCAGGACCATGGATTAGTTTGAAAGCTTTCATTACACCCGAGTAACGCCGCGCTATACTGCTAGTATATATATATATATATATATATATATATATATATATATATATATATATATATATATTAGGTGCGATTGGTAAATTGTCGCGGTTATTTTATTATTTCAAATAGTCTTTAGGCTGAGTCTGAACTCCAGGACCATGGATTAGTTTGAAAGCTTTCATTACACCCGAGCAACGCCGGGCTATACTGCTAGTACTGCATAACTGGAATCCATGATAGTTAATTGATTTTATAGTCTTCAGTTTAACCGCACGACGTAGTGTTAAAACTCGCTGGCAGAACAGATTTTCAACTAGTAACTCTCTATGATTTTCAGTTCCTTCCTTCCTTCCTTCCTTCCTTCCTTCCTTCCTTCCTTCCTTCCTTCCTTCCAATCTATCTATCTATCTATCTATCTATCTATCTATCTATCTATCTATGTCCTATTATTATTATTCTATATTCCGTATCTCTTAAGAACATGTACGATCATAATTCTCCACAACTTCCCGTCTTTCGTAGGTCTTGGTCAGACTTATCTTTTTGCTGTCTCTCCTTTTCCCCACTCTGTAACCACTTGACACAAGCTCATTAGGTATGTTATGCGCTGCTCTGAACTGTCCCTCTTCCTTTCAATATGCCCCGTGGGTGATAATTTCTCCGATACCTCTTTCCTTGTTATGTGCTTGAGAAATTTAAACTATATCTCTTTGATTCGAATTACAAGTGTCTTTTTTCATCCCATTTTCCCTAAAACTTCATTGTTGCTCACATGTTCAGTCCATGGTATTCTCAATATCCACAGAACCTCTTCTTTATCTGCGAGGAGATTGTTCAGCATTGGATCGATATTTTCTAACAGTTCAACACTCTTTTCTTGTAACGAAGTTATACTGTTTCTTTTTCCTCTGCTTGGACTTTTATTCGGTTATAAAAATAGTTACGTTTTCTTGCTGCTGTGATGTCCCGGCGTTGAGTTGTCCTGACTCTGAGTCGGCGGTACTGAGTTGTCACTTCCCGTCTTCTGTCTTATAATCTGTCATATATTATGTCATACATTCTGCCTCTTCATAATCTAATCAAAAGAAATACGTAAACTGGCGTATGTCATAGCAATTTTGTTATTGAAACTATTCAATAAAAACACATTAGTTTTAAGCAAATACACCCCTATGGGCATTTTTCAATGAGCTCCGGTCGCTACCGAATGTGATATAAGGTCAGTTTAAACTAGATTTAGCTGCAATAATCTAGGAAAATTACTTAAGCCCTTTGGGAATTTTCCACTTGGAGACGTCTCGGAGTCGGGTAATAATCCAAGCCGATTGCCAATGGAAAGGTACCTGCTAGGTGGGGTAGATAAGACCTTTTGGGTTTGGGCTTAATATTTTTCAATCTTTCCCGCTAGCGGGTAAGTATAAATGATTCTCTAAGCGTAGGTTAGACGTGGCACAAAGCCAAAATATGGGAGACGCAGTGAGGATCAACGATTCAGTAGCAATTGGTCTAGTGAAACAAGCTTGCTAACCATGCATTACATCCAAGTCCCATTATACGATTGTCAGTTCCTATCTATCTATCTATCTATCTATCTATCTATCTATCTATCTATCTATCTATCTATCTATCTCAGTCTGTTCATTATCTATCTATCTATCTATCTATCTATCTATCTATCTATCTATCTATCTATCTCTGTCTGTTCATTATCTATCTATCTATCTATCTATCTATCTATCTATCTATCTATCTATCGTAATACTTTTATTGTAAGTGTTTATAATAAAGACAAAGGAGAATGCAACGCAAGAGCCGTTGTGTTTCACAATTAGGATCTTGTCATGCAGTGAAATATTCCATTTTATATAGATACTAGCAGTATAGACCGGCGTTGCTCGGGTGTAATGAAAGCTTTAAAACTCATCCATGGTCCTGGAGCTCAGACACTTTGGACTTTGGCACGAAAGACTAAAAAGCAATTGTTGTTTCCAGTTAAAGCGAAACCGTAGACTGAAAGAAAAATGAATGGATGTAAGTCAAATTTTGATTTCCTGCTATCGATATCAATTTTTTTTTTAATCATTTCACCCCAAGCAAGGCATTCCACCGCCACTATTGCGCATGGGGCTACATAGGGAAGGTAGAAAGAAGGAGTGGTTAGATGTAGGAAATATCAGAAGGAAGGTGATAGATGGGTAAGGATACCGAGGATGAGGGTTCGGCAGATGGGAACAGTGTTTGAAAGAATGGGAGCGAGTTATTGTGTTAGGAGGTGTCTATTGACCTTACATTTAAACTCCTGGGGATTGTAGCCGTCGGGGAAGCAATCATTTGGAAGGGAATTCCACAGTCGGGAAGTGGGAGAAAAGAAACTGTTGGAGTAGAAGTCGCAGTTGCATTTTATCGGTTCCACTGTAAAACGGTGGGATCTAGTTGTTAATCTAGTTTCTCGTGCAAATTCGTATCTAGGGCCACCAGTGATCTAAGCCTGGTCCATGCTAATGGGAGGTAGGTGCGATTGTCTATGATAGTTAATAAGTTTTTTTTCGTCGTAAACTGAATTTTGAAGGCTAAATAAGTCCTCTGAGTAAATGATATCATGGCTGAGACTAAGAACTACAATTATACCTACATAGAGCCAAACCCGAAAAACTAAAATAAAAGGGCTGAAAAAAATACAGACATACAGGCAGATAAACAGACACACACACAAACATCTTGCCTTTTATATAAATATATTATCGATTTTCTGCACTATTGTAAGAACTGCAACCTTGAAACTTCTGAATATCGTTTCTTATGTCTTTGTCTATGAGTGTATCAAATTTTATTAAAATCGAACCACTCCTTCTATAACCAGATTTTTTCGATTATCGATTTTTGATATTTATCGGGGTACCTCGACAGAAAACCTAGCTAAGAACACTCGTAGAAGCTTATAGTACAACTGTGTAAATTTTCAAGAAAATCTGTTCAGCCGTTTCGGAGTCTATAGGTAACGGATACACGCACACATACACACAGACACACACAGAGACAAAGTTTAATTTATAAATGAGTTTAGATAGAATTTGAAACCAACTAAGTAATCAACAACTTCCTAAAAAAATAATGATATTAATACCAATATTGCAATTGTCGAAAACCCAACTGTATAGTTGCGCTGCGCAACGACTGTCTCTAGACTGCCTCAAGACTGTCTCTAGACTGTCTCCCTGAAAGACACGTATTTATGCAAGGGGGAAGTGTCCATTCCACTGTAGAAAAGGCAACATAACACTTCCTTCCTTCTTTAAGTGGAGAGTGTTGTGGAATGCAGGAGGGTTTCTTCCAAAAGAAATGTCTAACTGACTCCATAGTTTACCTTTTAATCATTTCACCCCAAGCAAGGCATTCCACTGCCACTATAGCACAGGGTGTTACATAGGGGAAGGTGCTGAGAGAGCGATTGGATATAGGAAATGTCAGAAGGAGGGTGATAGGCGAGTAAGGAGGTACATAGGAAGAGTTTTTGAGAGAATGGGTGCGAGTTAGTGTGTTAGGAGGTGTCTATTGATCTTACATTTAAACTCCTGGAGGTTGTAGCTGTCGGGGAAGCAATTATGCAAAAGGGAAATCCACAGGCGAGAAGTGCGAAAAAAGAAGCTGTTGGAGTAGGAATTGCGGTTATATTTTATCGGTTTCACTGTAAAAGAGTGGGACCTAGTTGCTAATCTAGTATCTCGTGCAAATTCGTACGTAGGGGCACCAGTGATCTAAGTTCATCGGTTCAGAAGCCGTGAAAGTATTTATAGAAGAGGCACAGGGAAGCCACGTCATGCCGGTGAGAGAGTGACTGCAGGCGGTTCTCTGTGTAGGGCCCGGAATTTTTTTCCGTCTAAATCTATCCTGCACATATATAAATCTACCATCCGCCCGTGCATTGAATACTGCTGCCATATCTGGTCGGGTGCCCCTGCTATTCTCCTCGGGCTTCTCGATAAGGTTCAGAGGAGTGTCTGTAATGTGATAGATACCGACTTGGCAGACCGCCTGCAATCTCTCTCCCACCGGCGCGACGTGGCTTCCCTGTGTTTCTTCTATAAATACTTTCACGGCTTCTGCTCCGATGAACTTAGATCACTGGTGCCCCCTAAATACGAATTTGCACGAGATACTAGATTAGCAACTACATCCCACCCTTTTACAGTGAAACCGATAAAATGAAACCGCAATTTCTACTCCAACAGTTTCTTTCCTCGCACTTTCCTACTGTGGAATTCCCTTCCATACGATTGCTTCCCCGACGGCTACAATCTCCAGGAGTTTAAATGTAAGGTCAATAGACACCTCCTAACACACTAACCTGCTCTCATTCTATCAAACACTCTTCCCATCTGCCCAACCCTCATCCTCGGTATCCTTACTCATCTGTCACCTTCCTCCTGACATTCTCTATGTCTAACCACTCCTTCTCTTTACCTTCCCCTATGTAGCCCCATGCGCAATAGTGGCAGTGGAATGCCTTGCTTGGGGTGAAATGATTAAAAAAAAAATTCTCCTCCCAAATAATCTCATTCACCACATCCATCATGCCCTTGCTTTCTATTGGTTAATCAAGCGAAAGTCTCCTGCATTCCATGACACTCTCCACTTAAATGACCGGATATGGTAGCAACTGTGTTATTAATATCTATATATAATGATGCCTAACCGAAAAAATATATCACTGCCTGACGAGGTGCTAATAGACTAGTACCGAAACACAACGGTTCTTGCGTTGCAGTGAATTATGTTTTTATTATAAATACTTATAATAAAAATATTACCATAAATATTGCTTTATTAAATATCGAGCACTCTTTAAAAAAGTAAATTGTTACAAACAGGGGATTGAGAAATAAAAAGAAGACAAGAGGAAAAGTGCATTTAAATCGACTACGCGTTTCGTCCTGTGATGGACTTTTTCAAGGCAAAAAGACGAAATGAGCTTTATTCTAAATTACGTATCTATAAACAAACAGTGTTGGTAACCACAAAGACGCTCACAAATCATTTCAAAAGATTAACAGAATATTTTAGTTTTTAGAATTTCTTCATGTATAGTGCAAAGTCACGAGATGTTAAAATGAAGAGAATTCAACCGTTTTCTTTGAAATCTTTTATTATGTATTTTTTTCTGCTTTAGTAGAATTTCCAAAGCAAAGGTGAGATTGGGAAAAATCCGGGGTGCAAATTGATGTCTTGGTAGTACTGGATGGCGGCGTTCACGAGAACTTTCAGAAGAAATCTATCTATCTATCTATCTATCTATCTATCTATCTATCTATCTATCTATCTATCTATCTATTTATTTATTTATCTATCTATCTATCTATCTATCTATCTATCTATCTATCTATCTATGTCTTTTTCTCTTTTGCTCTCTCTCTGTTATATAGTGAGTATCACACTTTTTTCTCTCAATAGCCATACCGTTTTCTTTCTTTCTTTCTTTCTTTCTTTCTTTCTTTGTGTGCACTCTCTCTATGCGGAGGTACGCAGAAAAACATCAATTTATATTTTTTCTATCTATCTATCTATCTATCTATCTATCTATCTATCTATCTATCTATCTAAGTCTTTTTCTCTTTTGCTCTCTCTCTGTTATATAGTGAGTATAACACTTTTTTTCTCTTAATAGCCATATCGTTTTCTTTCTTTCTTTCTTTCTTTCTTTCTTTCTTTCTTTCTTTCTTTCTTTCTTTCTTTGTGTGCACTCTCTCTATGCGGAGGTACGCAGAAAAACAACATCAATTTATATTTTTTCTATCTATCTATCTATCTATCTATCTATCTATCTATCTATCTATCTATCTATCTAAGTCTTTTTCTCTTTTGCTCTCTCTCTGTTATATAGTGAGTATCACACTTTTTTCTCTTAATAGCCATATCGTTTTCTTTCTTTCTTTCTTTCTTTCATTCTTTGTGTGCACTCTCTCTATGCGGAGGTACGCAGAAAAACATCAATTTATATTTTTTCTATCTATCTATCTATCTATCTATCTATCTATGAAACGATTGCTAAAAATTCAATATTTTTTGCTTCTGACAAATATCGTAATTTGTAGAAGATTACATGGATACTGATCCAAAATGATCCTTGACCCTCGCTAAAATTTTTCCCTCTTGTTAATATTTTTTTTACAAACACACCAGTAAATTTGAGTAGTCCTGGAAACATAAAGGCACTAAAGAAAGTTTTGTCGTATCATCAGTTATCTCCCTTGATCTGCCAATACAAATTAATATGGTTGATATGCATGATAAGGTAAATTGTGTTTGATCGTAATGAAATATCAGAGATTAAATAATGTAAAACTCTTTATTTGCGTTTCAGTTGACTTTTAAATTTGAATTTACAACCGTCTCGTTGTTATTAAATAAAACACAAAGTGTAAAGGTCGTTGACTCAGAGAGACTTGTTTAAAAACATCAGCGGGTGGATAGGGAAGATTTGGTATTGTCCTTTTCTTGAATATGACATGAATAAATAAATTTAGTCTGAATAGAAAAAGGGTGGGTAAGTTTAGAAGTTGAGTGATCAAAAAAAAAATGGAAAAAAGACTTATATATGATATCAGTTCATTTATATGACAGTGATTGCTGAACAATCTCCTCATAGATGAAGAGACTTGAAGCAACATATACATGGGCCCTCAAGGATCTGATGATCAAATGTGACTGGAAAGCAAGGAAACGGAAGAGTGTGACACAAGCGAGAAGTACGAACGAACAAACTGTCAACATAGAACTTACGGTTACATTTCAACTGCGAAGTTTCAGTCTGTTCATATCTATCTATATATCAATCTATCTATCTATGTTAATATGTATATATTTCACTCAGTTAATATCTATCTATCTATCTATCTATCTATCTATCTATCTATCTATCTATCTATCTATCTATGTCTTTTTCTCTTTTGCTCTCTCTCTGTTATATAGTGAGTATCACACTTTTTTCTCTCAATAGCCATACCGTTTTCTTTCTTTCTTTCTTTCTTTCTTTGTGTGCACTCTCTCTATGCGGAGGTACGCAGAAAAACATCAATTTATATTTTTTCTATCTATCTATCTATCTATCTATCTATCTATCTATCTATCTATCTATCTATCTAAGTCTTTTTCTCTTTTGCTCTCTCTCTGTTATATAGTGAGTATAACACTTTTTTCTCTTAATAGCCATATCGTTTTCTTTCTTTCTTTCTTTCTTTCTTTCTTTCTTTCTTTGTGTGCACTCTCTCTATGCGGAGGTACGCAGAAAAACAACATCAATTTATATTTTTTCTATCTATCTATCTATCTATCTATCTATCTATCTATCTATCTATCTATCTATCTATCTAAGTCTTTTTCTCTTTTGCTCTCTCTCTGTTATATAGTGAGTATCACACTTTTTTCTCTTAATAGCCATATCGTTTTCTTTCTTTCTTTCTTTCTTTCTTTCATTCTTTGTGTGCACTCTCTCTATGCGGAGGTACGCAGAAAAACATCAATTTATATTTTTTCTATCTATCTATCTATCTATCTATCTATCTATCTATCTATCTATGAAACGATTGCTAAAAATTCAATATTTTTTGCTTCTGACAAATATCGTAATTTGTAGAAGATTACATGGATACTGATCCAAAATGATCCTTGACCCTCGCTAAAATTTTTCCCTCTTGTTAATATTTTTTTTACAAACACACCAGTAAATTTGAGTAGTCCTGGAAACATAAAGGCACTAAAGAAAGTTTTGTCGTATCATCAGTTATCTCCCTTGATCTGCCAATACAAATTAATATGGTTGATATGCATGATAAGGTAAATTGTGTTTGATCGTAATGAAATATCAGAGATTAAATAATGTAAAACTCTTTATTTGCGTTTCAGTTGACTTTTAAATTTGAATTTACAACCGTCTCGTTGTTATTAAATAAAACACAAAGTGTAAAGGTCGTTGACTCAGAGAGACTTGTTTAAAAACATCAGCGGGTGGATAGGGAAGATTTGGTATTGTCCTTTTCTTGAATATGACATGAATAAATAAATTTAGTCTGAATAGAAAAAGGGTGGGTAAGTTTAGAAGTTGAGTGATCAAAAAAAAAATGGAAAAAAGACTTATATATGATATCAGTTCATTTATATGACAGTGATTGCTGAACAATCTCCTCATAGATGAAGAGACTTGAAGCAACATATACATGGGCCCTCAAGGATCTGATGATCAAATGTGACTGGAAAGCAAGGAAACGGAAGAGTGTGACACAAGCGAGAAGTACGAACGAACAAACTGTCAACATAGAACTTACGGTTACATTTCAACTGCGAAGTTTCAGTCTGTTCATATCTATCTATATATCAATCTATCTATCTATGTTAATATGTATATATTTCACTCAGTTAATATCTATCTATCTATCTATCTATCTATCTATCTATCTATCTATCTATCTATCTATCTATCTATCTATCGGAAGAGGTTTCCAAAGGTTTTGACGCAAAACTGATGTAGTAAGATCACTTCCTGAGAATAAAAAAATCTGTTTTCTTTATTTCCGTGGAGACATTGGATAACGTAACAGATGAATAACTTTGTAAATCTGTAAAAAATCAAACCAATTTTAAGAACATACGCACACGTACATAAACACACAAACAGAATAAAATATAGAACTTATGATTACATTTTAACTGGGAAGTTTTACAATAAATGAAAACAATAAGGACACTTGTAATTAGCATCAGGAAGAGAAGGTTGAAAGTTTAAGGCTCATATCGAAAAGAAGGTTTGGAAAATTTGATAATTACAGGCCAAATTGAAGAGTGAGAGAGGAAAAGAACCTGGCGAACTTGAGTGTATGCATGGCCAAGCAGGGTTTAGCAGAGATGAGAAAAAGTCAAAATTTATTAAGAAGCTACAATGGAGAGGAAGATGTGGAGAACCGGGTTCACCCATGTACTGAATGAACACAGCACAGGTGGAATACGAACACCAATTCAACGGGGATTATTAAGATGCAGCCAAAATATTGACTAAATTCTTCTCGCTAAAAATAAAGGTCTTTTCGCGCAATAACTAAAGAACAACAAACATTGTCTTTTGCTTCATGCACAAAACTATCTATCTATCTATCTATCTATCTATCTATCTATCTATCTATCTATCTATCTATCTCAGTCTGTCCATTATCTATCTATCTATCTATCTATCTATCTATCTATCTATCTATCCCAGTCTGTTCGTATCTATCTATCTATCTATCTATCTATCTATCTATCTATCTATCTATCTATCTCAGTCTGTTCCTATCTATCTATCTATCTATCTATCTATCTATCTATCTATCTATCTATCTATCTATCTATCTATCTATCTATCTATCTCAGTCTGTCCATTATCTATCTATCTATCTATCTATCTATCTATCTATCTATCTATCTATCTATCTATCTATCTCAGTCTGTTCATTATCTATCTATCTATCTATCTATCTATCTATCTATCTATCTATCTATCTATCTATCTATCTATCTCAGTCTGTTCATTATCTATCTATCTATCTATCTATCTATCTATCTATCTATCTCAGTTATATTTTCTATATTTTCTGTGTATATTTCTATTTCAATATTTACAATATCATTGTTCAGCCAAAAGGCTAAGCATATGTCACAAAACTGATACCGTTTTTTTTTTTACTCTGGGATTGAAAATGGCGTAAACACAAGAAGATTCGATTTAAACGTTTTCCCATTCAATGGACGCCGGGAATTTATTAAATTTTATAATCCGGAAACGCTAAACAGGAAAAATACAAGAATTAAAAGCATTTACTTTTTTTCCCCCCTTGCTGGTTAATCTACTTACAGAGAATTGACTGAAAATCCTCGCTTGGCATCTGGAATGGAGCAATATTTTCGTAAAGTTGGTCATTGTTTGGACTTCATATTCTCCGAATAGGTGCGAATAAACACACACACACACACACACACACACACACACACACACACACACACACACACACAATACACACACGTGTGCACGCGCCTCTATGCAACAAGGGCGTACAAATATATCCAAGAAGACGAGATGAATAGATGGCTGTTTATATGTGTGCAGAAGTCCGTATATTAAAAAATATAATATATATAAAAGAGTGCTAGAATATTGCACTTTGAGGGCTCGCAGTGAAAGTACATAAAAAACAATGATTGTATGTTATTTCTGAAATATTTCTATCTATCTATCTATCTATCTATCTATCTATCTATCTATCTATCTATCTATCTATTTCATTCTGTTCATATCTATCTATCTATCTATCTATCTATCTATCTATCTATCTATCTATCAATCTATCTATCTATTTCATTCTGTTCATATCTATCTATCTATCTATCTATCTATCTATCTATCTATCTATTTCATTCTGTTCATATCTATCTATCTATCTATCTATCTATCTATCTATCTATCTATCTATCTATCTATTTCATTCTGTTCATATCTATCTATCTATCTATCTATCTATCTATCTATCTATCTAAGTCTGTTCATATCTATCTATCTATCTATCTATCTATCTATCTATCTATCTATCTATCTTAGTCTGTTCATTATCTATCTATCTATTTATCTATCTATCTATCTATCTATCTATCTATCTATCTATCTATCTATCTATCTATCTATCTCAGTCTGTTCATTATCTATCTATCTATCTATCTATCTATCTATCTATCTATCTATCTATCTATCTATCTATCTATCTATCGGAAGAGGTTTCCAAAGGTTTTGACGCAAAACTGATGACGTAAAATCACTTCCTGAGAATAAAAAAATCTGTTTTCTTTATTTCCGTGGAGACATTGGATAACGTAACAGATGAATAACTTTGTAAATCTGTAAAAAAATCAAACCACTTTTAAGAACATACACACACGTACATACACACACAAACAGAGAATAAAATATAGCGGTGGAATATATATATATATATATATATATATATATATATATATATATATATATATATATAGAATGTATAAATTGTGTAATGTATAAATTGTGTATATTACACAAAAATGAAAATATAAGGGTGTTTCAATAACTTGGAATGATTTTAAATCTGAATTAAATTTAAGTGTCTAATGAATTTTAAAATTTCTTTCAGATTTAACAACTTTAGTCATTGGCAATTGCAACCATGGAAACATTAACTATCGATCGATATGTTTAAGCTATCGAAACCTATTATGAAAATGGCCGTGCAGACAGAAGTACATTTTGGACACTTCTCGATTGTTTTAGTTAACATAATCAAATGACAGTGAAATTGGAAAAATTGTTCGTAATTCAAACAAAATGGTAAATATGAAAACGCCATTGCGTGGTAGTTTCCACCGTAGTGTGTGAGAATCTGGCCGAGAATCCAGACCCCACTATTTATTTTGTCCATCGAGTTGATATGTGCTGCCGAAGCCTTAGCAAACATTTCACCAATATTAATTTTCACACATAATTACCATGACTTAAAACACATGATTCAATAGTGAAATCAATAATTTTTTTACCAATAACGCTGTTTTATTTACAGCTAACGTCGATTCGTTTTAATGGAACGCCCTATACTTGAACGAAACGATAACAAAATATGTTTATCCACAAGCTCTAGCAGCATACTCAACGCCTTATTCGAAGTCTGGAAATATGGAACAAACAAATTAAACAGACAAATCTTGTCCGTTCATTTTTATTAAAAAGAACTGACTAGAAATGTCTGTTTAAATTTTTAATTATATATTTCTAGAATTCGATTTTATACATCTAAACTTATTTATAAATGGAACTTTGTCTGTGTATGTGTGTGTGTTTGTGTGTGTGACTCCGTTACCTATAGACTCCGAAACGGCTGAACCGATTTTCTTAAAAATTTATACAGTTGTACGATAAGCGTCTGCGAGTGTTCTTAGCTAGGTTTTGTGTCGAGGTACCCCCAATAAATATCGAAAATTGATAATCGAAAAAATCGGGTTATGGAAGAAATGGTCCGATTTTAATCAAATTTGATATACTCATAGAAGAAGTTTCAGAAGTTTCAAGGTTTCAGGTTTTACAATAGTGCATAATATCGATAATATATATATATATATATATATATATATATATATATATATATATATATATATAAGGCAAGATGTTTGTGTGTGTGTCTGTTTATCTGACTGTATGTCTGTACTTTTTCAGCCCTTTTATTTTAGTTTTTGCTTTGGGTTTGGCTCTAAGTAGGTATAAATGTAGCTCTTAGTCTCAGCCATGATACCATTTACTCAGAGGACTTATTTAGCCTTCAAAATTCAGTTTACGACGAAAAAAAATTATTTGATATCGATACCAGGGAATCAAAATTTGACTTGCATTCATTTTTCTTTCAGTCTACGGTTTCGCTTTAACTGGAAACAACTATTGCTTTTTAGTCTTTCGTGCCAACGTCCAAAGAGTCTGTGCACCAGGACCAAGGATTAGTTTTAAAGCTTTCATTACACCCGAACAACGCCGGGCTATACCGCTAGTTTATATATATAACTCTACCTGCCTTAGTATTTTTGAGAAATTTTGTTCAGAAAATGCCGTGGTCTAGAGGTCAATGACGCATCAAATAGATGGTTTTCACTATGTTGTTAGGGATCGCAGGATCAAATCCTATAATGAAAACGGACATTCAAAAAGCATTTTCGGGCACTTCGTGATTAGTTTTATTTTTGGTCAACCTAATCGACCAACCGAGAGTTCAATTACGAAAAGTATTCGTAAATTCAAACTAACTGGGTCAGTGATAAATATGAAAACGCCATTGCATGCTCGTTTACTGTTCAGCTAAAAACATTACAGCAGTACGCGAGAATGTGGCCGACAATGCAGACCCCGCTATTCATTTTGACCATCGAATAGTCTATAAAAACTTTTATTACAGTTGTTCGGATGAACTTTCACTACGGTACCACGACCTCATGAACTTAAGCACAGAACTCGATTGGTGGCAAAATTTGATTATTTTACAATTTAATAGGCTACATATATTCGTAAGTTCTATGCTAATAATTTCTTTTCTTTGTATTTCTTGTTTGGGGAACTCCTTGGTTGCCAGGTAACATTAATCTGCAGAAATTTAAAATACAAGGTCATCTACTGTCTTTTTTTAACTTGGAGCGATTATATATATATATATATATATATATATATATATATATATATATATATATATCCCTTTCCGGATCATGTTACAAAATTTCCACCACATCCACTTACAGAGTTATAATAATCCTTTTCGGACCATTGAGCATAAATCCAGTACTTACTTCTTTGTTTCCAGCGAAATTTTCCTGTCTCTTAATATTCTACTGAGCTTCTGGAATGCATCCTTGGCCATGCCAATACGCCTTCGGATCTCAGTGTCACACTAACCGTCCTCTTTTAGAAGACTTTCCAGGTATCTAAATTTCTGTACATGCTTGATTTTAGCATCCCTTAATAAGAACTGATCTACCGTAAAACAAACAAAAAGTTGCACTGAATATGCATACACCTTGGTTCCCCCTCAAAGTAATATGATTGGCTGGTATCAGCCATAAATAGTGACTAAGGCATGGACGCCTAGGACTACGCTATTGACTACGCCTATTGCATAAGCCTACGCCAAAGCATACTGCGTACGACTACGAGGAGTACCAGTCTATTACGGCTACTTGCTAGATTGTCCTACCCGGTTACATTAGCCAAAATCATTAGCTACTTCGAATAATATATATATATATATATATATATATATCCCTTTCCGGGACATATCAGTTGGCGATGAAAAATCGAAACGACTTCACAAGACCAAAAATGACGAAGAACTTTAGAAAACTTTTTCGACACTTACAGAAAGTAATTTTTCCCTCAGTTTTCGTCTTAACGCTTATTAACGAGGATGTACGTTGTGGTGCAGTGGGTATCGGCACAGGACAATAAATCGGGTAACCGAGTGCGAATTCCAGTTAAATTCGTTGCATTCACTTACGTGCAAATACTCTTGGGAAAGGTATTAATCCGACTATTCCTTTCAGTTATGGGTTAAATAACAGGACAGGTTGGGTTCTATAGCCTTGGCTGGCAACCAATCTACCGCAGAAAGCAATGGCAACATACTGTGGCATAATCTTCTGCCCAGTCAGTCATGCCCAGTTTCGAGACATGATCGCCTAAAGCGTGTATCACTTATGGCACTTAACTGACTGACTGAACGAAGAATGTTAGAATGGGAAAAACTTGTGCAACGCTTACAGAATATAAGAAATTTTCTCCCACCCCTCTTGTTTGGACTTAGAAGATTTTATTGTCTACATAAATTGGAGCAAAAGTTTGTAGATACGTTGCCAGAATTGAACCACTGAGCTACTTCGAATTATATATATATATATATATATATATATATATATATATATATATATATATATATATCCCTTTCCGGGATATATATATTTTTTTGTAACATATCATTGTTATAATTTATTAATAAATATTATGATATATATATATATATATATATATATATATCTTTCAATCACTAAAGATGATTTTTGCGAAAAATCATTATCGGCTTGTCTTTGCTCGCGCACACAGTTGACGAATGTATGGCACTTCAAATGGTCAGCAGGTTTGAGTTTTTGTGACACTTGAATTTTATAAGCGTGTAAAAACAAATCTTTTGTCAAAATCCGATGTAACGTTGTTGGGGAGTGGTTCATTTCCTGAGCGCGATGAAGACTAGAGGGTTCTGGATTCTGGACCACATTCTCACATACTGCAGCAATGTTTTTTTAGCTGAACAACGTAAACGAGCACGTAATGGCGTCTTTACATCTGCCACCCATTTTATTTGTTTAAATTTACAAACCATTTTCCCAATTGAACTCTTGGTTGGTCGATTATCTTGGCCAAAAAAATATCGCGAAGTGACCGAAAATGCTGTTTGAACGTCAGTTTTCGTAATAGGCTTCAATAACTTTAACAAGGTGTTCGATTGTAAATCATTCCATGGTTGAATTTGTCAAAGACTGAAGTTGTTAAGTTTGAAAGAAACTGAAAAAAATAATCATTAGACGCTTAGACATAATTCACATTTAAAATGTTTATATCTATCTATCTATCTATCTATCTATCTATCTATCTATCTATCTATCTATCTATCTATCTATCTATCTCAGTTTATTCCTATCTATCTATCTATATATCTATCTATCTATCTCACTCTCTTTCTTTATTTCTTTCTTTCTTTCTTTCTCTCTCTCTCTCTCTCTCTCTCTCTCTATATATATATATATATATATATATATATATATATATATCAGTCCCAAAGTTGCGACCATCGAAGTCATTATTAAGAACCGATGTGATGCCTGTGTGGTATTTAGAATGCCTTCCCAAGCAGGATGTCCCACAGGGGAGGGGCAAAAAATCTCTACAAAAGGCTACACCTGCAACGGAGAAACCATTGGCAAACAAACCAGTGGCAGATGAACCAACAGAGACAGTGGAGAAGATGGAGGTGGAAACAACGGACAAAAGATCGTCCTCTTTGAAGCGAAGCAGGGAAGAAGAGGAAACTGCAAAAAACCATAAAGTGCTTCGAAAGAGCAGAAACACCATAAAGGTGAAACAAAAATGTTCATCTCTACCAGTGTCTCCGGAGAGACAAATAATATCTTACGCTCAAAAGGCCAGGAGCCTTCACTCTTCTCCCAGAAAAATCCCACTGACCCTGGTTTCATAGCTGACTCCAATCAAGTCCCTGTCTATCACATCTTCTACCACTCCCACCAAACCCCCTTCCAGAAAAAGTTCTCTCCCGAATGGAGAAGCCCTTTGCCAAATAGATATAAAAGAAGTATCCAAGGATTGGTCGGCTCAAATGAAGAACCTTTTAAAACCGCTGTTGAAGCTAACCTCCGTGGATGAAAATCAACTGACGACCCAAAGAACTTTCCCAAGGCTCCAGGTGTCATCACCCTTATCCGTAGTACGGGAGGGAACCTGAAGGTCTGGGACCACTTAGCGGCGGCCAAAGATTTTTACAAGAACATTCACGTAACTCACACCGGTACGCCAGAGCGGCTAAAATGACCAAATTATGTACAGGAAGGGTACCTGTTTTGCTCCACCCCAGTGTATTTAGGGTCTTAAAACTAAACTATCCCATGGACGTCGGCGGGATTGTCCTAGACGGACGGATTACGTCCGATGTAGGCACTGGCTCCCTAGCACAGTCCGTCGGGGTTCCTATTGTCAGAGATTTTTACCCCGTATGTGATTAGAAGTAATTTCTTTTACTTCAGATCTAACGGATGTCAATCAAGTTAGCTAGTTAGAATGCAAAGGGCTCGATGGATCGGATTAAGGCGGCCCGCTTGCTTCGGGAACTCTTGTCTTTCGGCATGGATGTGGCCGCGATCCAAGAAACTCACTTTGTTTGTGACATTGATGCATGTGTGCTGTCTAACGACTTTGTTGTCTACTCAACATATGGGGACCGATTGGCCAGAGGAGTTTCTTTGCTTGTCAAATGCGGCTTGAATGGGGATATGGACGAGGCGACTGGAGGAAGTCTTGCAGGGTGACCGACTTTCACATCAGGATCTGATCGGATATTTTGAGCATCAGCTCAAAATTAAGATTAGATATGATTGGAAACGGTTGAATAGTGAAAGATGGGCAAATGTGGCGAGCCTGGTTCGCGTGAACGGGGCTAGCCTTGATTTTCTATTTTAGATCTACTAGTCACATTGGGATGTGCGTTGTGGCGCAGTGGATATCGACTCGGAACTCGAAATCGGAGAACCGAGTTCGAATTCCAGTTAATTCCTTGCATTCACTTACGCGCAAATACCCTTGGGAAAGGTATTAATCCGTCTATTCCCTCCAGTTATGGGTTAAATAATAGGACAATAGGACAGATTGGGTTTTATAGCCTTGGTCGGCAACCAGTCTACCGCAGAAAGCAATGACAACCTACTGCGGGATAATTTTCTGCCCAGTCAGTCATGTCTCTTTCGAGACATGATCGCCCAAGCGTGTATCACGTATGGCATTTAACTGACTGACTGAGTCACATCGTGGTTGAATTCCTTTGGAACCCTCCCTTGGTTAAGGTAGTTTCTTTTTGTGTACCTTGTTAATGGGAATGAATGTGATTCCTAGCCTGTTCCCGGCATTGTCTTTTGTTATAATCCAGGTCGAGATTCCCATTTTCCCGAGTTTTTATTCCCCACCACTCCGTTTTATCTCGTCTGGGTCAGGATTATATTCTCCCCATCCATTTTATTTTCTCCTCTCCAATCCCTGTAGAAAGAGTGCCTCTTGATTTTGTCCTATGGCCAGAATACAGCAGCCTCTTTGTTTTGTGGGTTGGTTGGGTCCAACTATCATCATGATTTCTGTTTGTATTTTTTGTTTAAATTTTTTTTTGCTTTGGTAATTTATGCTATGCCCCTCCCCACATATTATTTTCATGATTTATTTTAAAATATATTTTTGTACTTATTGTTCACAATAAAATTTTTATGCTCATTTGGATTTTTTTTTTTTAGGTCCCTGGTACGTTTGAGGTATTTTGGTATATAAAGGACAGAATGCTGATGGCCAAGTTCTTGTGGTGGATGAGAAAATTGTAAAGTATGTTTGGGTCGTGAGTCGGATTAGCTAGGTATAGGATAGGTACTGAAGACCAACCTGAGTTTTTTGACCCCCTCCCCCAAACCGGCCTTGTGCCACAATTGTATTATATACAATAAATAATGAGAAGTTCTTGGGAAGTTCATAGGAGTTCTTAGAAGTTCTTGAGAGTTCTTTAGAGTTCAGTAGAACTACTAGGCAGTTGATATTAGTCGGCAGTTAGCCGAATACTAAGGAGTCAGCTTACAGTGGAAGATTACCAAGTTCCTAACGTTTTGGGTGCATTAAGTCAATTAGCAACCGACATAGCAGAGTTATAACGTTCAGTGCGAAAACTACTCCACAACACAGGGGCATTGCAGTCTGGATAGTTATGTGACCAGATTTAAGGGGTGATGCAATCTCAGAAATTGTTTGATAGTATGACTGGGTTCCTCTACTTTTGTAGTATGGTGCAGTATCATGTTACAAATTTAGGGTCTTTCTGCATTCACTCTCTTGACCCAGGGCCGCACTATTTTCTCAAGACCTTTGATGAAGGTCACCGTGTGGAGTCTGAGGCCTGTCGGAAGATGAAAGGAGGCATAACGTTACCATCATTTGTGATCATTCCAAATACCTGATCCTGATTGTATATTTGGTTTTCATCACCTTCGGTACATCTTTTGGAGAAATGGTAAGACAACGGTTGTTCTGTGTGTTTGCCATCTTATCTGGCAGAAACCTTTCTCATCTGAGAAAAACCAGAGCATCTTTGGTTTGATCGGATGCTTGAGTTTCTCGTCTGAGAAATTCCTATATGTACTACCCGCTTGATAAAAAAAATCAGAAACATCTGTGCCCCAAACCTGATTGACTTGGAGCTGTCATTGTCAATCATAGACTGGATCTCGCCAATAAATTCAAGAGTTCTTTTCTTATCAGAACGACCATAGCGAGTTTACTGAGCTGCAGTACCTTCGTAATCACCATCCAACTCTTTCCAAATCCTTGGCGCTCTCTACAGATTGACACCCAGTCATTCTTAAATGTTCGTATTGGAGTTTCCGGTGCGAATGCCAAACAGTACAGCATGCCATATCCGGATTCCTATTAGTGTGAATTGCATTCATCGTTTCCTTTTTTTTTTTTTTGTTACAGACGTTGCCCAACTGACCCTATAATACAGTGCGTTGGACAAAATCATAATCAAACAACGCACATCCGAGAAATTCAAATATAAAATCATGACAATTTACGCATTGCACTATATATATATATATATATATATATATATATATATATATATATATATATATATCCATCCAACCTCTTCTGCAAATGGGTTAGTCTTAGTAGTGTGTATTTATTTGGTTAGTACATGATCTGCCTTTGCCCTGACGAGCCGTTGTGCGAAACCGCGGTCGGTCTTGGCGATCTTGCTATTTTGTTAGTGTATATATATATATATATATATATATATATATTCTAGAAAAACTTTTAGATATTCTACAATTTCATGGGTAATACGTATTTCGAAGCAAACCTTGGTGCTCGTCAGACCCAAATGATACAACAGTTAATATTCAAAATAATCTAGAAAAGAATCACATCCAGACACTCACGTGCCCATATTGAGAATAGGTATTTGGAATGGTAATCTAATGAAAACATTTCTTCGCCCATTCAAAAAAAAAAAAAAGAAAAAAGAAAAACGCACAAAAGAAAGAAAGAAAGAAAGAAAGAAAGAAAAATAAAAATATAGAAAAATCATAAACGGGGAAAAAAAAAAGAAAGAGAAAGAAAAAAAGGAAAGGAAAGGAGAAAGGAAGTTAAAGTTAACATCTTAGCTCGACACCAGCATCTGTTGCAATGCAACTGCTTTCTTAGAAAAACATGACATGGAAATTTAACATTAAATTCAGTTTTTAAGATAATGGGATATATTTACGGTATAAAAATAAATGGTGAATCATACTTTTTAATACAAATTAAAATATAACTACTGGTAGTATTATCTTATAAATAAATATAGTTATAATGATTAAAAAAATTATAAATAAAATATTAAAAAACGATCTTAAAAATGATTTTAAAAATATTAATAAAAAATATATAATGAACTGAGTATTTACATCTATTTTGTCTCTATATACACGTGTGTGTGCATGGCTTAACTACATATATATATATATATATATATATATATATATATATATATATATATATATGTGCGTGTGTGTGTGTGTGTACGAGTGTCTGTGTGACATATTGCCAGCAACCTTTTTTAAGAATGTTTTTGTTTAAAACGACCGACAAGGAAGTTTTATTAATTTTTTGTTTAATTATCCTAGTATTCAGTATGTTCCCTTTTTGTTGGAGAAAAGGAACGTAAAAATGTTCCGTAATGATTTTTTCAAGCGCTTTTAGAATGGCCAGTAAAGTGGTTGAAATCGCTTGAAAAATAATTACTGAACATTATTACATTAAATACAATTTTAATAACATTTTCCTTGTCAGTCTTTTTCAACTAAATATATCTTTATCTATCTATTTATCGATGAAAACAGCGTTGTCAAAATCTCTTTCCATTATGTGGAAGATATTTCTGGGAGTTATATGTAAGAGGTTTTTATGCATCACTCAGTATATATATATAGAATCAATATTTGTCTGTGGGTTTGTTGAACATATTTTCTAGTTTACGGCTGGTTTTTGTGATGAATTCTCTACGGTACAAGTTTTGACACTTCTCTTTCTCAAAATGAAATTCTCCTTCGTCACACGTTGGATGCGATTTGAATTTTAAAGTGGCAAAGAGAAAGTGGCTTAGAAAGAAAGTGTTCGCCAAAGACAAACGGAAAAAAAGCAAAACTTTAGAGTAAGAAACAAAAAATAAACACACACACACACACACACACACACACACACACAGAGGCAAAAAAAAACAAAAACGAAAGAACAAGAAATGGTGTTTAAATTACCATGAATTAAGTAAAGAATTTTTTCTAGATTTATTGAAGGAGGAATGGTTGTTGAAGATAAGCGAGTACGGATTGAAAAAAAGAAAGATCTATCTATCTATCTATCTATCTATCTATCTATCTATCTATCTATCTATCTATCCCAGTCTGTTCATATCTATCTATCTATCCCAGTCTGTTCATATCTATCTATCTATCCCAGTCTGTTCATATCTATCTATCTATCTATCTATCTATCTATCTATCTATCTATCTATCTATCTATCCCAGTCTGTTCATATCTATCTATCTATCCCAGTCTGTTCATATCTATCTATCTATCTATCTATCTATCTATCTATCTATCTATCTATCTATCTATCTGTCTATCCCAGTCTGTTCATATCTATCTATCTATCTATCTATCTATCTATCTATCTATCTATCTATCTATAGATGGTGTGAGTTTGTGACCCTGGGTTTCACGCTCTTGCGATCGTCAGACAAACTGATTAATTTTTTTAAAGATTGGCTATACGTAGGGCTACGTATATTGGTGTAATTTTGGGCAAGTGGGAGGAAAAAACACATATTATGCTATGTTTTACGTTTACTCACGACTATGAGTTTCATGCATTTCAGCAATATTCGGGTGCTTAACATATCATATTGACTTATATTTTGCTCTGCTATACAACATTGAGAACTGGTCACACCTAATTAATTTTTTTATACACATGTACACACACACATATGTATATGTATATATTTATTTACCTCCTTTTATATATATATATATATATATATATATATATATATATATATATATTCCATTTTTAAACGAGTTATTACCATAATAACTCATTTAAAAATGGAAAATATTTAAAAGTTCTACAATATAATTGTATTGAACATTTTTTAATACAAATGTGCACTGGTCTAACTCTATTATGATTGAAAACGAAGTATTAAACAATCAATCAATCAATATATATATATATATATAATTCCAGGTGAAGAGGACTCAAGGTTTTACTATTTTGATTAGTATGTATTCTTTGAGGTTGAATCCCAACATGAATCTTCGCTCTGATTAGCTCAAAGAAACACACATGAAAATTTTATATCTTCCCACATACATACACAGCAAACCAAAGGTTTTTGTTATTTAAATGTAAATCATCTGCACAACCAACATCAAACATTGCCTGATGAAGGGAATCTATCTCGAAACAGAAATTTCCGTGTCGCAATGTACAATTAATTCATGACTATATATATGTATATAATCGTGTCGCTCCAAGCAAGGAATTTTACTGCCACTATTGAGCAGGGGGTTACATAGCAGGTAAGTTATGAGAAAGAGTGATAGGTTACAGGGGGTGTCATGGAAGAGGGTAGGAGAAGGATGAGAATACTAATGATAGTGGATTGAACGAGGAAAGGAGAATGAGAGAGAGGATGCAAGTTAGTGAGATACGAGATGACTATTTACTTTACACTTAAATTCTTGAAGATTGTAGCTGTCGGGGAAGCAAGTAAACGGAAGGGAATTCCACAGGCGGGAAGTGCGAGAGAAGAAGCTGCTGGAGTAGAATTTGCGTTTACAATTGTTTTCACAGAAAAAGGCTGGGACCTAGTTATTAATCATGTGGCTCGAGTACATTCATGTATGGGGGGTACCAGTGAGCTAAGTTCATTTGAGCAGAAGACATGAAAGTATTTGTAGAAGAGACACAGGGTAGCCACATTGCGCCGGTGGGAAAGTGACTGTATCCGAGCTGCCAAGTCGTGCTCGATCACATTACAGACTCTCCGCTGGATTTTGTCAAGGACTCCTAGGTGGTAGCAAGAGCACCCGACCAGATATGGCAGCAATATTCAATGCACGGGCGGATGGTAGATTTGTATATATGCAGGATTGTTTATATAAAATTCGGAATTTATTGATATAATATACATCTTTGGCTCTGTAAATTGATAATACTATTTACATCGAGTCCTCCATCTGGATTATTTTTAATATTGATAAATTCCTGGATAGAATGGAGAGCAGAAAGATAGATTTAGAGCCACAACTGCATGATCAGAGTTGCCAAGATACCAGAATGGCATAACATATCATGAGTCAGAGATAGAAATAAAGAAGGGATCTAGTCGGTTCTGGATGTACGTTGTGGTGCAGTGAATATCGTCTCGGAACGTGGAAACAGGGAGCCGAGTTCGAATTCCAGCTGAATTCATTGAATTCTCTTGCGCTGTAATGCTCGTGGGAAAAGTTTTTGTTGTGGATTCCGGGCGAGGAACCGCACAAAATAATGAACAACAAAACAGATATTTGAAATAGAAAAATATATTATATCAAACGTAAAGATACAGACTAGAGCACAATTTAGTAATCTATATATATATATATATATATATATATATATATATATATATGCTTACGGTCATATCACGTTGAATACATCAGTTCTCGCTCTATCTCTAAAGTTAAGCAACGTTGAGCCTGATCAGTACTTAGATGGGTGACCGCTTAGGAATACCAGGTGCTGTAAGCGTTATTGACGGATGCGCGTTGTGGTGCGGTGGATGGCTGCTCGGAGGGGGAAATCGGTGAGCCGAGTTCCAATTCCAGTCGAACACTTTGCATTCACTTACGCACTGGTACCCATGGGAAAGGTATTAATCCGTCCATTCCCTCCAGTTATGGGTTAAATAACTGAGGTCTGTTGTTCATGCGATCTGTGGCAGACGTCTGCACCGATTGTTTGTTATCAGCAGTTCCAAAAAGTGTGGATGGTGCTAAACAAGCCTTCACCACTTTTTTGTGTGGTAGTCTAACCGAGTTAGATGCTCATACGTCGAAACCGACAGGAGAGCCCATAATATATATATATACATATATATATATATGTGTGTGTGTGTGTGTGTGTGTGTAAGTCTTTGAAGTGAAGCCGTGCTGGAATTAGCATGTCCACGTCGGACTGACGGGTGCTGTGTAATACTATTCTGGCTGAGTGAAGCTCAGAACTACTATGACGACTGACGCGGTATTCTCTGTGAAACTTCGGTATCGTTCGGCAACTTACGGATCAGATACGGTACTCTCACGATTCTTACTATGGCAGGAGTATATGTATAATCAAGTCGAGTCCATTATCATAGAAAAAGGGGAGATCCCACGACAGTATTAATCCGTCTCTTCCCTCCAGTTATGGATTAAATAACAGGACAGGTTGGGTTCTATAGCCTATTGCAGAAAGCAATGGCAACCTACTGCGGGATAATCGTCTGCCCATTCAGTCATGTCTATTTCGAGGCATGATCGCCTAAAGCCTTTATCACGTATGGCACTTAACTGACTGAATGAAGATAATAGTTGGAAATATAAGGAAAGCTTCTACTCAGCATAAAGTGGGAAATCGGTTATCTATTGTTATGAACTGATCCCCTACTAATTACAAATTATTAATACTATCCGTCTCTTCTCCCTTCAACTATAGTTTAAATAGCAGGATAGAAAATCTTTTACCCAGTCAGTCATGTCTATTTCGAGACATGATCGTCCAAAACGTTTATCACGTATGGCACTTAACTGACTGAATTAAGATAATAGTTGGAAACATAAGCAAAGCTTCTACTCGGCATAAAGTGGGGGATCGGTTTTCTGTTGTTATAAAGTAATAAACTGATCCCCCACTAATTACAAATTATTAATACTATCCGTCACTTCTTCCTTCAGCTATAGTTTAAATAGCAGGATAGAAAATCTCCTACCCAGTCTATCACGTCTCTTTCGAGACATGATCGCCCAAGCGTGTTTCACGTATGGCACTTAACTGGCTGGCTAGTCTAGAAGTGTGTTCTTCAGTGTTACTGGAGAAACGCAAAGGGAAATAATATGGCTCCAATTTGTCTTTTTAATAAATATTTTAATGGCTTCTACTTTGATGAGCTTATCTCCCTGGCATCCTATCTAAATGAATTTACTAGGGCTACTAGATTGGCAACTAGGTTTCACTCTTTTACAGTGAAAACAATCAAATGTAATTGCCACTTCTACCCAAGCACTTTCTTTTCCCGCACTTCCCGCCTGTGGAACTCTCTTCAGAGTACTTGCTTCCCTGATAGTTAAAATCTCCAAAAGTTTAAGTGCAACGTCAAGTGCCATCGTTCATCTCCCTGATTCCCATTTTTTTCTATTTCTTTCTCTACCACCTTCTTTATATTGTTCTTCCTCCTTCTCGTCCTACACTCACGTAACACCCTGCGCACCAGTATTCCCATCTTTTTCTTTTCCTATTTCCGACACCCCCTGTATCTTGTTCCTCTTTCTTCTCGCTCACTTCTCCTGTAACCCCTTAGGCAGCAGTGGCGGTTTTGCCTTGCATGGGGTGAAATGATTATCGAAAACAAAATGAAATTGACTATTGTGAATCAATAATAAAAAAATTTGGAAAAATGTCAATAATTTTATGGAGGGACTCAGTTTCTCATACAACGTATTAGTAAATCAATCCTCCATTTTGAAACCACTCGCGTTGGGGTCGCTTTGTTTTGGTTTTTCTTGGGGGACGAGTTGTTTGTTTTGTTTTTGTCTTTTTTACGTTTTCTTTAGTTCTTACGATGGCATCTTCCAAAGCAAAATAATATTATGCTACAAAACGATTTTCCTAGAAAATTTGTAAATAAGCCCGAATCCATTGAAATATTAGGCTACTATCAATAAATAAGAAACAAGATAAAATTATAAAGTTAGTCAAATATTGTTAAAAATGTTTGAATGATAAATGATAGAGAAAGAAATCAAGGATATTGAACCAATAGTCAGAGATAAAACAATTACGACTGAAAATGATTTGCCTATAAGTCCGAACAAAAAAAAGTTGTGCAATAACATGATTTATATTTTACTGTCAATCCCTTTATCATGTTCTTTGACGATAAACATTCACACTTACCAGAGTCAAAGCGTCCAAGGTGTTTTGCTTGTCGGGCTGCTGTGTTGTGATGAATGCGTGTGTAAACCCACGTCAGACAGTTCGCCGTCTCGTCAGCTGCGTCCTCGCAAGTTTGGTCAAAGGAAGGAATATTCTTTGACCTGTCATTTTATGCTGAGTGAGAATGAGACCGACGGCGATGATTGGTGCGTCGGCAATGGATTTTTGTCCATAAAAAGCGTCTGAGACAATGGCTGTTTTTTTTTGTGGCCCTGGTGACGTGCGCAACTGAGAGAGAGCATTGAGTTAAGACTCTGTTTGTCTGGAATCTTCCAACCCACGAGTGAAGCGAGCGGTGGAACCGAAGACAAACAGAAATTTACTCTTTAACTACATGTTCTTCTTCCTTCTCGATATACTCTCCCGTACGCCCTTCGCACCAATATCCCCATCTTTCTCTTATCCTTTCTTCGATACCCCCGTGTCTAGTTCCTCTTTCTTCTCGTTCTTCTCATGTAACCCTATGCACCAGTGGCGGTCCTGTCTTGCTTGGGAGTGATTTTATGAAAAAAAAAAAAAAAGATAGATATTAACACTTTGATAGATATGTAAATGTAAAAGGATACTGATCTTGTTTAAATTTTTAATTTCATGAAATTGCAGGATAGTGATTTGCAGTGATTACTGAATAGATAATAATCAAAATTCTTAAGTGAGTAGGTTGAATAGTTAATAAAAAAGGAAAAAAGAAACGAATCAAAAAGTATGTTTTAAAACGAATTTAAGAATATTCCTAAGAAGAATTGAAACCAGAATTAACCAAAATTCAGTAAAATTTAACGTAACAAAGATTTTACATCACATCCCCTTCTCACCGATAAGAAAAAGATATGATTTTTGGGCAGACCTGAAGGAGACTATGTGCTGATACCGACCGAGCAAAAGCAAGGGACCAGATGTTTGCACTCTCACGACCAAAAAGCAAATGACCAAAAGTCGCTGGCGCGCACCCCGGCTTCGCGCAGATGTTCCGGTTGAAAACTAAAAATTAATTAAATATTAAATTCCAGTTCGCGAGCCTACGCGAATTTTATTTATCGGCCAATAGGAAGCCCAGAATCAAATACGGATGTGAATTCCCAAATGATCTGCTGCGATTCAAAAAGAAGATATAAAAAGCCGATACAGAAAGCAACTCCAGACAGATCCAGACCGACAGACTCGAGAGAGACGAGAGTAATTAGTAACTCCCTTGACCAAGTCAAGCGGCTTACTATGCTTACTATGCCTTCCCTCTTTTCCTTCGTCGCTGTCTCAAAACTACTTACTGAACTAAGGAGCGGATACATCAAAGACATTCCTTACTTACAACGCTCCCACATACCTAAGCATTAATTCTCTTTTCAGCATTTTATTGCCATGAACATTTTAACGTCCGTTAGACCCATATTTAAAGGATTACTTGAATTGTAAAAACCTTATTTGATATGTGTATATATAAAATGTTATTTTTAAACTCAATTTGCTTTCTTGATTTATAATCTTTTTATGACTTATAGTGGGCTATCTACAACGAGGCCAAATTCCGTTAATCTTCAACAATATACAACTACCCTTCAAAAGAACGCGTCCCCACTATAACTACTGCCACCTTTTTTTCATTTTTTTTTAATTTACTTTTTTTCAGCGCAGTCTTATCGATTATTACATAAAGTCTATAAAAAAAATTTGGAAAAATATCAATATTTAAACAATTTTATGGAGGGGCTCAGTTTCTCATACAACGTATTAGTAAATCAATCCTCCATTTTGAAACCACTCTCGTTGGGGTCGCTTTGTTTTGGTTTTTCTTGGGGGACGAGTTGTTTGTCTTGTTTTTGTCTTTTTTACGTTTTCTTTAGTTCTTACGATGGCATCTTCCTCGGAAACTCCAAGAATGGCTTTATTCAAAAGTTTCGCAAAGGATTCAGTTGTTGAATATGCGCAAGTTAAAATGTCAATTGCACAGGATCGATTTACTATAAGGTGTATAAAAAACGGAGCCCCCCGCCCTACAATTGCTTAAATGCTGAAATTTTCACAATTTTTTTTCTTATCAATTGGAAAGTTTAGGGTTTAATTGATAAGATTGCACTGAAAAAAGTAAAAAAAAAATGATAATCAACTAATTTACAGTGGTGGTAATGTCGTACCGGCGAGTGGTTCTAAAATAGAGGGTCGATTTACGATACCGTTGTATGAAAATCCGTGCCCCCCCCCACGCACTAAAATCGTTGAAATATTGAAATTTTTCAATTAT
>JBBBDQ010000606.1:5937500-6160000 GCA_037127315.1 Ascarosepion bandense | reverse complement strand
TAATCAAAGGTATTCTTGAATAATTTACTCGAATAATTATGAGAAAATGTGAGTAATTAATTAAGGTGTGAGAAATTCAATTTTGTAAATCAAACGGAAGACCTTTGGTCAAAGTTTAACGGGGGGAAAAAAAACTAATTTGCGAACATAGAATTGATTTCTTTCATAACGGCTCCAGGAAAAGAAAAAAAATAGTTTCATTAATCTCATAATCTTACTGGCTAATAAATTTTTTTCTAATTTTCAAATATTAAGGAGGGAAAATATTGTTGATTATATTTTGAAGGGATCCTCCAGAGTTTTATAGCTAACAACAAGTATTAATTGTCTGCAAATTCAAAGAATGCCGCGAGTCTCATATATGGCCTTACTGATTGGTTAATATATATGAATAGAAAAATTCAAATGGGTTTAGTTTTTAGTTTAAATGATATAACTTAAATCTTTGGCATTTATCTACAATTCTCTAACGGGATTCTATACCAACACACACACACACACACACACACACACACACACACATATATATATATAGTCATGAAAAACAATTCGTAGTAAGAATACTTTCCTAGGTAAATAATCCAAATGGATTTACACGTGTGTGTATATGTGCGTGTGTGGATCATCTAGTGTGTTTTTTTTGTCAGTAACAAATATATATACACATACTGGCAAAAGCAAACATACAAGACTGACCATACACACACACACACACACACACACACACATATATATATATATATATTGTGTGTATTTTGGCAGCATTTTTTCATTAATGCAGGTTTCATTGAATAATATAGACAAGTTTTGTCTATTAATTTTGTGTAGGATCCGTTCATACCGTCTGATATACTTGATGGTGATGTCGTTGAAAGACAACAAAAAATCACAGTATTTGTTGAATTTTTTATCAGGTCTAAGCTTTCGGCTCACATAAGCCATTATCAAAGAGTAAATAATAACACACAGTAAACATAGAACATTTAAGCTATTAACAATAAAGATAATTGAATTGAAAATATAAGTCCATCCCTACCGTGGCGGATGGCCGAAGACAGTGACAAAATAGTGGTGTTGTGGTCCCTGGTCTGATTACAGACATTTGAGTACGTTGTTGGAAATATCGAAATTGATTGTATTCAAACCAGGTTTAAACTGTTTAATGTAGAGTGCTTCGAGGATTTTTAGTTTCTGCTTATTATTTTCTTGTTTGAGTATGTACGTGTTATCAACAAGCGTTTTTCTCAGAAGTGTGCGTTGATAACCGTGTTGTTCTAAATGACGGAATATATTTGAATTTTTATTTAAGTGCAACGTCAGACGCCGTGAGAGCGAATTTGTGGTGTGGCCGATGTAGATATTATTGAGGTTGTTAGAGATACATTCTCTAAATGGACATATGAATTTATATACTACATTGGTCTTTTGCAAATCACTAACGGTGGGGGAAGAGTCGTTGCGGACAAATGAATTAGATGTAGTGGATTTAGTGTAATATATAATGAACTTAATTCTTTTGTTAGAGTCTGTCGGAGAAATATTAGTATTTATGAGTTTTTTTAGGATGTTTTCATCTAGTTGGTAGTTGGTAGCTGGCTACGGTATTAAACAGTTTAAACCTGGTTTGAATACAATCAATTTCGATATTTCCAACAACGTACTCAAATGTCTGTAATCAGACCAGGGACCACAACACCACTATTTTGTCACTGTCTTCGGCCATCCGCCACGGTAGGGATGGACTTATATTTTCAATTCAATTATCTTTATTGTTAATAGCTTAAATGTTCTATGTTTACTGTATGTTATTATTTACTCTTTGATAATGGCTTATGTGAGCCGAAAGCTTAGACCTGATAAAAAATTCAACAAATACTGTGATTTTTTGTTGTCTTTTAACGACATCACCATCAAGTATATCAGACGGTATGAACGGATCCTACACAAAATTAATAGACAAAACTTGTCTATATTATTCAATGAAACCTGCATTAATATATATATATATATATATATATATATATATATAGTCATCCACAGACAGATCTGTTTCGCTGTATCACAACTCATCAGTGCGGTTAAGCAATCGATTGCTTTTTACCCAGGATTGAAACCCGACCGAATTGGCGTCAGTCGGGGATGCTACCACTGACCTATGGGCGCTCGGTAGACGGAGGCAGACATTTTAGCGTGTATACAGTAATGAAAAGCAATCCGTGGTAAGAAAACTTTCCTTGGTAAATAATCCAAATTGATTTACACGTGTGTGTGTGTGTGTGTGTGTGTGTGTGTGTGTGTGTGTGTGTGTGTGTGTGTGTGTGTGTGATCATCTAGTGTGTCTTTTTTCGTCAGTAACGAATATATACACACATACTGGCAAAAGCAAACATGCTAGACGGATCATACGAACACACAGACGCACAACCTACTCATGTTTACACAGACGCACAAAAATAGGCATAGAAACATTTACGCACCCATATACACACAGATACACACACACATACACATATGGATAGGTGGGGAGATAAAAAGACATTCTTCTTATCTTTTTACTTCTTTGCTTTTTTTTTCCTGTCGAAGTTTATTAACCCTCAACGAGAAGAAACAGATACACAGACACATTTATCAGAAAGTCGCACACCCAAGAAAAAGCGTACAAAACCAAAAACCAGAATCTCCAGATGTGGGACAATCTACTAAACCAAAAGAAACAAGGATTTTTTTCAATGCTATCAAGAGCAAAGAAATTGCAAGTACATACAAAACCTTCATCGGAATGGAGGAAACATTTATCCCGAGGAGATTCAGGGGAAAACATGACACCACAAGACACAGAGGGACAGAAACAAATAAAAAAAATACACCGAGCGTAACAAAATCGCAAAATGAAATCCAGGAAAAAAAATAAAAAGCACTTTACGAAAACGTTCACCGAAAATGACAATGAAATATTGACAGATATCAGGGACATATGTACCAAAGAAACTCACTAATTCCAATCAGAATTCAGTCAGTTAGTGCTATACGTGATACACGCTTTCGGCGATCATGTCTCGAAAGAGACATGACTGACTGGGACAGAAGATTTTCCATCCTGCTATTTAAACTATAGCTGAATGGAGAAGAGACGGATTGTATTAATAATTTGTAATTAGTGGGGGATCAGTTTAATACTTCATAAGAATAGAAAACCGATCCCCCACTTTATGACCAATAAAAGCTGTACTTCTGTTTCTAACTATTATCTTCATTCAGTCAGTTAAGTGCATACGTGATACACGATTTGGGCGATCATGTCTCGAAAGAGACATGCCTGATTGGGCAGAAGGTTATCCTGCAGTAGGTTGCCATTGCTTTCTGCATTAGACTGGGTGCCGACCACAGCTATAGAACCCAATCAGTCCTGTTATTTAACTCATAACTGGAGGGAAGAGACGGATTGATACCGTTCCAAAGGGTATTTGTGCGTAAGTGAATGCAAGAATGCAACTTGAATTTGAACTCGGCGACCGGATTTGTCATTCTGAGTCGATATTCACTGCACCACAACGCACATCAGAATTATGGGAATCAAAATGCAAAGAAGAGGAAGAAAATCCCGGAATATTTTGCAAAGAAAAATAACCTGGCCAAAATCTTTACTAAGTAGGAAAAAAAACAAACCTGATAATGGCATAACCACCCGCTCCGTAAAAAAAAAAAAGAAAAAAAAAAAGAAAATAAAAATAATAACACGAACCGAATACACCAAACAATTGCACTCGACACCATCAAATATAGAGAAAACCACATAACAAAGGTCAGTCAGTTAAGTGCCATACGTGATACACGCTTGGGCGATCATGTCTCGAAAGAGACATGACTGACTGGGCAGAAGATTATCCCACAGTAGGTTGCCATTGCTTTCTGCAGTAGACTGGTTGCCAGCGAAGACTATAGAAACCCGATCCTCTTATTTAACTCATAACTGGAGGAGGAAGAGATGTATTATACTGTTAAGTAGTAATTAGTGGGGGATCAGTTTATTACTTCATAACAATAGAAAACCGGTCCTCCACTTTATGCCCAGTAGAAGCCTTAATCATATTTTCATCTATTATATTCAGTTAGTCAGTTAAGTGCCATACGTGATACACGCTTAGGCGATCATGTCTCGAAAGAGACATGACTGACTGGGCAGAAGATTATCCCACAGTAGGTTGCCATTGCTTTCTGTGGTAGACTGGTTGCCAGCCAAGGTAATAGAACCCAATCTGTCCTGTTATTTAACCCATAACTGGGAGGAGGAGCCGGATTAATCCCTTTCCCAAGGGTATTTGCGTGTAAGTGAATGCAATGAATTCAACTGGAATTCGAACTTGGCTCCCCTATTTCTCGTTCCGAGCCGATATCCACTGCACCACAACGCACATCCGAAAGGTAAGAACCTAAAAACATACTTCCTCCAGTATGTGCAGGGTCTCTTCAGGACATAGGCCATCATGGCCTTCCACATTTCCCTATCTCTTTTCACTCTTAATACCCCTTCTCTTGATATACCACTCAGTCCCCGCTCCACCATCCATCTGCTCAACACCATCAAGTATGTCATGCATTTCTTTCCCTTGTCTCTCTTCCCCTCTATCTGTACCGTGGGCATTAAATTCTCCAATCCTTCTTTCCTCATTTCCTGTCCGAAAAACTTCAGCTGTCTTTATCTGATGTTAAGTATCAGTTTCCTTTTCGTGTTCATCATGAAAACCTCGTCGTTGCTCACATGTTCCGCCCATTATATCCTCAGCATCTTTCTGTAGAACCACATTTTATTTCGGTTGCCTCAAGTCTTTACTTCATATTGGATGATATTGTTCAGCATTCGCTGACATATTGAAGGGCAGAAATCACAGAACAATCCAGTATTCTCTTCAGCGTTTCCAGCGACATTTTCCTGTCTCTTAAAACTTTACTCAGCTTCTGGAATGCGTTCTTGGTCATGCCAATACGCTTTTGGATCTCTGTTTCGCACTTTCCGTCTTCTGTTGGAACACTTTTCATGTATTTAAACTTCTGCATCTGTTTGATTTTAGTATTCCCAACTTGTAATTCGCATTTTGGGCTTCTCTTTTTACTGATTACAATGCTATACAATTACAGTGTATTGAATACTGCTGCTATATCTGGTAGGATGCTCCTGCTATCCACCTAGTAATCCTTGACAAAATGTAACGGAGAATCTGTAATGTGATCGAGCCTGCCTTGGCAGCTCAGATATTCACTTTCTCACCGGCGTAATGTGGCTACCCTGTGTATCTTCTACAAATACTTTCATGTCTTCTGCTCAAAGGAACTTAGCTCACTGGTACCCCCCCCATACATGAATGTACTCGAGCCACATGATTAATAACTAGGTCCCAGCCTTTTACTGTGAAAACAATTGTAAACTCAAATTCTACTCCAGCAGCTTCTTCTCTCGCGCTTCCCGCCTGTGGAATTCCCTTCCGTTTACTTGCTTTCCCGACAACTAGAATCTTCAAGAATGTGGCTTCCCTGTGTCTCTTCTACAAATGCTTTCACAGCTTCTGCTCCGATGAACTTAGCTCACTGGTGCCTCCTATATATGAATTTCCTCGAGCCACAAGATTAGCAACTAGGTCCCACCCATTTACTGTGAAACCAATAATATGTAAACGCAAATTCTACTCCTCAGGTTCTTGACTTCCCGCTTGTGGAATTCCCTTCCGTTTACTTGCTTCCCCGACAACTACAATCTCCAAGAATTTAAATGTAAAGTCAATAGTCATCTCCTATCTTACTAACCTGCATCCTCTCTCTCATGATCCTTTCTCCGTCCACTCCACTCTCATCAGTATTCTCATCCTTCTCTTACTCACTTCCTGATACCTGTTATAACATGTCACTCTTTCTCATAACTTTCCTCCTATGTAACCCCCCCGCACAACAGTGGCAGTAAATTGCCTTGATTGGGGCGATAGGATTATAAAAAAACAACAGTTTTTTGGCAGTTTATGTATAGTCCTTTCTTTCCGCTTTTTTAGCTACTTACATAGGAGCTTTCTGTATCTGCTATAAACATATACTACAACACACAAAAATCTAAACTTATTTATAAATGAAATTAGGTGTGTGTGTGTGTCTGTGTGTGTGTGTGTCCGTTACCTATAGACTCCGAAACGGCTGAACCGATTTTCTTGAAAATTTACACAGTTGTACTATAAGCGTCTGCAAGTGTTCTTAGCTAGGTTTTGTGTCGAGATACTCTCGATAAATATCGAAAATCGATAATCGAAAAAATCGGGTTATAGAAGGAGTGGCCCGATTTTAATCAAATTTGATACACTCATAGACTAACACATAAGAAACGATATTCAGAACTTTCAAGGTTGCAGATCTTACAATACTGCAGAAAATCGATAATATAGATATATATATATATAAGGCAAAATGTTTATGTGTGTGTGTGTGTGTCTGTCTGTTTATCTGCCTGTATGTCTATTTTTTCAGCCCTTTTATTTTAGTTTTTGCTTCGGTTTTGGCTCTCAGTAGGTATAATTGTAGTTCTTAGTCTCAGTCATGATACCATTTACTCAGAGGACTTATTTAGCCTTCAAAATTCAGTTTATGACGAAAAAAACTCATTTGATATCGATACCAGGAAATTAAAATTTGACTTACATCCAGTCATTTTTCTTTCAGGCTACGGTTTCGCTTTAACTGGAAACAACTATTGCTTTTTAGTCTTTCGTGCCAACGTCCAAAGAGTCTGAGGTCTAGGACCTTGGATTAGTTTTAAAGCTTTCATTACACCCGAGCAACGCCGGGCTATACTGCTAGTCTTCTATAAACGAACCTATACAATATGTCATTATACTGTAACACATCCAGACATAAGACACAACGCAAATATGATAACAATAGCAACCTTTACAGATACCGATTTACACAACAAAACATACTTAACTGCCGCTACTCATATTAACAAATGCAGTCAAAATTCCTCAGAACATTATCTCTCCACGCATTAAACATAAACAACTAGAAAATAAAACCAATCCCTTTACATGTAAAGGAATCTGAGCCCTATATAGGAACAACAGATCTAGAAATATACGTACACGCCTTATAACAAAAACAGACACGCTTATACAGAACCATCTAGAAACAATAATCCCATTTCTATAAGAAAAAAAATCTTACTGTTTCAATCAGTTCAGTGCCATACGGAATACACTCTTGAGCGATCATGTCTCGAAAGACTGAGGAGAAGATTTTCCTTCAGTATGTTACCAACCAAAGCTATAGAACTTTGTCCTGTTATTTAAGGACAGGGAGGAGAGAATGCAACAAATTCAACTGCAATTCGAACTCGGCACTCCTGTATCTCGTTCTGAGCCGATATTCAACGCATATTCACAGGAAACAACAATATTGCATAAAAATTAAATAAATATTTGTTACCATATGATTTGGTACCATATGATTTGGTACCATATGATTGAGAAATAAAATCTGTGAAATATAAGACCGTATTGGCTTTAAATGACCCATGAGTGGTTGATAAACCGTAAAACAAAACTTTTTTAAAAATCTTCTTACCCCAAGCAAGGCATTCTACTGCCACTTTTGCGCAGGGGGTTACATAGGGGAAAGTGATAAGAAAGGGAAGTTAGCTATGGGAAATGTCAGGAGGAGGGTAATAGACAGATGAGAATACCGAGAATGGGGGTGGAGTAGAGGGAAAAAAGAGCTTGAGAGAATGGATGCGAGTTAGTGAGATAGGAGATGTCTATTGACTTTACATTTAAATTCCTGGAGATTGTAGCTGTCGAGGAAGCAAGTATATGGAAGGGAATTCCACGGTCGGGAAGTGCAAGAAAAGAAGCTGTTAAAGTAGAAATTGCGGTTACATTTTATCGGTTACACTGTAAAAGGGTGGGACCTAGTTGCTAATCTAGTAGCTCGTGTAAATTCATACCTAGGAGGCACCAGTGATCTAAATTCATTGGAGTAGAAGCCGTGAAAGTATTTATAGAAGAGGCACAGGGAAGCTACGTCACGCCGGTGAGAAAGCAACTGCAGCCGAGCTGCCAAGTCGGTATCTATCATATTACAGATTCTACGTTGGATTCTTTCAAGAACTCCGAGGTGAAGAGCAAGAGGCACCCAGCCAGATGTGGAAGCATTATTCAAAACCAAACCAAGTCTATGGCGTGAACACAAACAACGAAAATACGGTTATTCGAAAAGTTTCATTGAAAATAACTTAGCGTCTCGGATGTGAACATCAGCGAAGATCAGGTCAGTGAAAAAAAAAAAAGAAAAAAGAAATCATTTGCAACAGCTTACTGCAAAACCTCAGACAAAAGCATTGGCGAAAAGAGTATGCATCTTGCCATACAATCTCAGGAAAAAAAAAAAAGAAAGAATACTGTTTGTTTGACAAAGCATTTTGCATTACGTCATGGAGTCTTATGTAGAATCAATGGAACAGCGAACGATAAAAAATGTTTGAATTTAACCGCAGACAACCAAGGAAAGGAAAGAATATTTCTTAAGAATAAGTTCATTGAATATTGAAAAGAAATATTGAAAAAAAAAAAAAAAAAAAAAGAAATAAGTTAATGGAAAGCGAAGGCAACTACGGGAGAAAGTATAGAATTAAATAAATAAATAAAGAACGAAAGAATGAAACTAAGAGAGAATGAAACAAAGAAAGAAAGAGTGAAAGAAAGAAAGAAGAGAGCGAGAGAAAGATTGAAAGAAAGAAAGAAAGAAAGAAAATGATCACTAAAGAATGAAGCAAATAAAAAATAGTTAAATCAGTGCCATACGTGATACATTCTTTGGACGATCATGTCTAGAAAGAGACATGACTGACTGGACAGATGTTTATCCCGCAGTAGGTTACCATTACATTATGCGGTATATTGATTGACAGCCAAGGCTATAGAACGCAATATGTCCTGTTATTTAACCCATAACTGGAAGGAATAGATAGAATAATACCCTCCCCAAGGGCATTTGCGCGTAAATGAATGCAAGGAATTCAACTGGAATGCGAACACGGGTCCCCGATTTTTTTTTGCGAGCCGATATCTACTCAATATACTGGTCTAAATACCGGAGAAAAATTTTTCTATATACCCTACCCCTTTCAACTAGAGCATAGGCCATCGAAGACTTTTCACCGTCAGACTCTGTTCTGGGCTGGTTCGTCGACATCGATACTTTTGAAACATTTTTTTTTACAGGTAGGGGCGTTAACCCTACGCAAACCCCCTTTTCCCCGGGGGAGCTGGTTTTGAAATCGGAGTTTATCCTAGTCCGGTTGCCACCCACGTCTACAGAATTCAGTTTCTCCTGCTGTTTACCCATATCTGCGGTGTGGAGAAGAGACGGATTTATAATTTTCCCAAGTGTAAATGAAATGTAATGAACACGATTGGAATTCGAACACTGCTCACCGATTCCTCAATTCGAGCCACGCTCCATTATGCTACCGTGTATCTAGAAACAAAGTTGAATAAAAGGTAAATCTTTGTCTTACCCACGATGTACGCACACGTAAACACACACACACACACACACACACACACACACACACACACACACACACACACACACACATATATATATATATATAGCATAATGATCCATGTATACTTTTTTAATATGTATAGGAAAAACTACTAAAAAGTTCTAAGTTTAAAAATGTATTTTTTGACAGTATTTATTTATTTCTTTTATTATATATATATATATATATATATATATATATATATATATGATATTTCAGACCTTTATTCCCCCAGAGCTCAACACTTCAATCAACCAGGACACATTAAAAAACTGCAAATGTTTACTGATAGATTCCGATTTTAGTTCCACATACTCACGCAGAAAGAAAGAAAAATACTGGATTTTAAAATTAAATACATACAGGCTAGGGTTAAATAAGGACTTAGGTGTTTTGAATCTTTATAAATATTTCAATAGCTCCACATTTTTTAGATAGACTTAAAAATTTTTCTTTAAAACATTTAAAAGTGTTATTACAATTAGGTTTACGTTTAAAAATATCCCAAAACGCCATCGCTTTCTACGTTATGTGATGTAAACATCTCGCGACAGACGCTCTTCTCGACGAACGCTTCTAGTTTAAATTTTAAAACCATTTGTTTCTGATGAAAGGCCGAGGCCGGTCGGAAATATCAAATATATATTTGTATAATAATAGAAATAAATAAATACTGTCAAAAAAAAAATACATTTTTAAACTTACAACTTTTTAGTAGTTTTTCCAATATATAGATATACATTTTATTTTATTTTTTTATTTTTTTATCATATCACCCCAAGCAAGGCGAAAACGCCACTGATGCGCAGGGGGCTACGTGAGAGTGAAAAGACTGGAAAAGAGAAAGCCGGAAACCACATCCTAAACAGGGAACAAGGGATGAGCCTCTTCACCTGTTCAATAGACGTGAGTGGAGTGTGAACCGGGCGATAGTTTAGTCTATCTACTCCAATTATATATCTAAATCTAAATCTAAATCAAAACTTATTTGTAAATGGGACTTTGTGTGTGTGTGTGTGTGTGTGTGTGTATCCGTTACTCATAGACTCCGAAACGGCTGAACCGATTTTCTTGAAAATTTACACAGTTGTACTATAAGCGTCTGCGAGTGTTCTTAGCTAGGTTTTGTGTCAAGGTACCCCCGATAAATATCGAAAATCGATAATCGAAAAAATCGGGTTATAGAAGGAGCGGTCCGATTTTAATCCAATTTGATACACTCATAGACAAAGACATAAGAAATGATATTCAAAAGTTTCAAGGTTGCAGTTCTTACAATAGTGCAGAAAATCGATAATATATATATATATATATATATATATATATATATATATATATATATATATATATATATATAAAAGGCAAGATGTTTGTTTATCTGTCTGTATGTACTTTATACAAATCCACAATTTTTGTCCCATTCTCACCAAACTTCACACAAATATTCTTTAGGCTGAGTCTGAGCTCCAGCACCATGGATTAGTTTTAAAGCTTTCATTACAATCGAGCAACGCCGGGCTATACTGCTAGTATATATATATATATATATATATATATATATATTGGTAAATTGTCGCAGATATTTTATTATTTCAAATATTCTTTAGGCTGAGTCTGATCTCCAGCACTATGGATTAGTTTTAAAGCTTTCATTACACCCGAGCAACGCCGGGCTATACTGCTAGTATATATAACGTCGGCGAGGAAGAACACAACTTCTACTAGAAGTCATGAGTTGCGCTTTAACTGGATTTAAGTGAGGGAGAGTTGCGCATGGTCGTCAGCAACACTGTCTCTGCCCGTTTCATCTGGGGTCTGGTGGCACGACATAGGCGAGACTTACCGGACACAGTCAAAGATGCAGTAGACAACCAACAGTGATATTATTGTTTTCACTGTGCTCTGAATGTGCTCCACGGCGCTTAGGTAGGCATTTTTCTTTACTTATCCCACAACAGGTTGCCACTACCTGCACTGATCGACTGGTTGCCAGGCAAGGCCATAGAACACAATCTGTCCTGTTATCTAACCCATAACTGGAGGGAAGGCACGGATTAATAAATTATCCAAGGGTATTAGCGCGTAAGTGACTGCAGGGCATTCAACCAGAATTCGAACTTGGTTCCCCGATTTCTCGTTCCGAGAAATCAACTGCACCACAACGCACATCCGTATATATGTGTGTGTGTGTGTGTGTGTGTGTGTGTGTGTGTGTGTGAAAAGTGTATGTATATAATTATAAATATCAATATATATATATATATATATATTGATATTTATAATTATATATATATATATATTATATAATTATATATATATAATTATATAATTATATATATATGCAATTTGTTATATATATTATATTGTTTATATATTATATATGCGTGGTACTTATAGTAATTGTGTTATTACAATGGTTTATAAAAGCATTAAATCAATACACAAATGTTCTATAACAATACTGTTATTCTTCAGGTGGTATGTTAACACATCTGTTTTACACATCACCTGAAGAAGAACAGTATTGTCCTGAAACATGAAAATTTTGTGTAGTCATATAATGCTTTTATGAATCATTGTAATGACAAAAATTACAATATTAAGCTCTGCTCCCTATCGAGCACTCTTTATAAAAGTAAATGCTTGAAAAGTGGGTTTTAATCTACGTGTTCTTTCACTTTCTTTTAGTATATATATATATATATATATATATATAAGCATGCGGTGTAGATATAGAAGAATCCAAAGGAGTATCTAGTACATTCAGTATTAGGATGACTCTCTGAGAGAGCTCTAAATATATATGTATATAAATACATATAGAGCAAATATAAGAAAACATTTAGGTAGACACGTTATTTCATGGTAAATCGGAAGTTGGCCTTTTTCGGGAGAACCATCATCAGCTTCTGTTTTTATTGCACAGAAGATTTTACACGTGTAAAATCTTCTGCCAAGTCGGGATCGAGCAGATTCTCCTTTGGATTTTGTCATGGACACCTAGGTGGATAGCAGGAGTACCCGACCAGATATAGCAGCAGTATTAAATGCATGGGCGGATGGTAGATTTATATGTGTGCAAGATTGTTTCAGCTGGAAAAAAAACTTCCTGGCCTTACACAGAGAACCGACCTTCTTAGCAGTGGATTTAGCTATGGATTCTATATAGTCATTCCACTTGAGGTCTGTTGTGAGAGTTAAACTAAAGAGACGTTTCAGTGTTTTGTTCCATGCTAATGGGGGGTAGGAGTGATTGTCTGTGATAGTTAATAGATAGCAGTTGGAAAAATTAGAGTATTTTGTTTGTGAAATCAGTGTAATTTTATTAATAGAACTAAATAACGAATTTGTACGACGTAAAATACTCGAATAGAAAATGCATATGGTTAATTATGTTGTATGAATGAAATGTTCCAATAGAAAAATGCACGTGGTTAAATGTTCCAGAGAAATAGTAGTAAGAAGGTAAGTGTCCTTGGGCGTATACTGATAGTAACAGAATGTAAAGTCTTATATTCCTTTCTCCTTTTTTGTTAGGTTGGCGACAGGGTGAGAAAGAAGATGAAACAAATAAAGAAATTTTACTGAGTGGTCTTTAGTTTTACGAGTCAGCTGAAGATGTCCTGTTGTTGTTGCTGTCGTGGTGGCTCTTGATGTTTTCTTTGGCGGCGTAGAGTGAAAACGAAGAAAGGAACATTGGAACTAAAAGTAGAATGAATGTCTGTCGGCGAGATATAAACTGGGCTTGAAGTTTCTTACTTACATTGTGAGGAGAGGCTTCAGATACCGCTCAACTTCTGACTGATTTTGTCCGGTCAGGGGACGTACTTGATATAGTGAATCTCGTCACGTGACAGGCTCCGAACGTTTTTTTCATTTTCTAGGTGTGAAAAGAAATTGACTGGCGTCATAGATCAATTTGCTATTTCCTATCCAATCAGCATCCAGAATCTTAATTTTCACACTGACTTTTGAAATTTGCCTTGGTCTGGGTTTTTCCAAAATGTTTTAAGTTGTTCTGATCCTTTTTTGCAGGTGTGCAATTTAACTTTTGACTTAATTGTTGGGTAATGCAGAATTTGTATCCTTTATATATATATATATATATATATATATATATATGAAATTATTTGTTTGAACATTATTTTTGATCGATTCTGTTTATAATCAAACCGTATATATATTTATTTCTACCGTCCTGATTATTTACGATAAATTTCTGTTACGAAAATATTGTGCCATTCGGAAGGATTCGAACCTGCGACCCCTATTCACATAGGGGAAGCCGCCAATTGATCTGACGCGTCTTAGACCTCTCGACCACAAATGAAAAACAGTCTAAACGAAACCAAATCAAGCCTATATAACATCATTTTCGATTCATCGCAATAACCATATCTGCTCCGAAAAGTATCGTAATGTAACACTTCAAAAATACGCTTTTTTGTAGCGCAGGAGGATGTCGTCAGTGACGTATTTTACTCAGGTCACTGGGCAGTTTCGGGTCTTGCAACATCATACTACCCTCGCTGAGTTGACCCCATCAGAGCTGATCAGTCTCCGACGCACCCTCCTTCTGTTCTATGCTATACGGCACTGATTTATTTTTATAAGCCGATTTGTGTTTAATACTGGCAGGAAACACATAAGAAGAGTCCATAGCGTTCGGGTAAGTTGGGTTTTTCAAGCAGTCGGAAAAATTTTCATTTAATATAATTAAATACGAACTTCAGCGCGTGTTTCATCAAAAAGTGTCATTTCTAATTGTTAAGGAGCCATGCACTATTTCGCTTAATCTATAGCCATTTGGCAGTTCGCTCAGCGGTGTCAGTATTCGTTTTAATGGGTTTTCGTTTCTTTAACCCCACCAATCCAATATCTGTTAAGGCTCTGCAGAGTGACCGTGCTACAAAGCCTCTGGTTCCCACTTCGATTGGCATACAGCTTGCGTTCCAGCCATTTGATCTGCAGTTTTCTAATAATTCCTCATATTTGAATTTCTTCCTTTCATTAGACTCTTATACGTGTTCTTCCCAGGGAATGGTCAATTCCCACAAAATTACAATTTTTTGATTCTTGGAGAAGAACACTATGTCTGGACGGAATTGTGTGAGGGCTCTGGGAACATCAGTCTAGGCCCCAAATCAAATATATATATATATGCAATTTGTTATATATATTATATTATTTATATATTATATATGCGTGGTACTTATTTGAAAATGCTCAATATCAGTGATAGATCAGACATATTCCAAGCTTTCATAACAGCAAAAGATTACAAAACCAACTTCGTAGAAAAACCTGCATTCCGACTAATAAACCCTGCGAAAAGCGAACTCACACCTATCTATATATAATTTAAATATGTAGGTTGTCGAAACTATATATATATATATATATTGTCATCAGCAGACAGATCTATTTCGCCATATCACAGCTCATCAGCACGGTTAGACTCCGATTAGCTATTTTACCCAGGATTGAAACCCGACCGAAATGGTGTCAGTCGGCGACTCTACCTGGGCTATGGGCGTTCGGTGGAAATTGGCAGACATTTTAGCGCATATCATTATACGCGCCCAATAGCTAGCGCGCTCGAATTCATTTCACTGAATGAGCGATGAACAACCGACATATTTAATTTATTTGTTTGAACATTATTTTTAATCGATACGCGTATCTGAGTAAGTATTCTGTTTTTAATTAAATAGTATATTTATATATTTATTTCTACCGGCCTGATTATTTGTGATAAATTCTATTACGAAATGACACACATTTTCGCAATCAAATGCGAGTATCGATTAAAAATAATGTTTAAACAAATTATACATATATATATATATAATATTCACAGCTCTCTCTCTCTCTCTCTATATATATATATATATATATCGAGCACTATTTTAAATTAATGTTTTGGACGTTGTAAAAATTCATTCTTCGTTTTGTATTCACTCGGATATATATATATATATATATATATATATATATAAGTAAGCATACTTACACATACTTTTATACTATTTACATTCTTCTGGTTCTTATCTTTTTTGCCATGTTCATGACGTTTCAACAGGTACGTTTCGGCTTTCTTCAGGTGACTGTAACTTCGAAGACGAATGCCGGAGCGTACAACGGCTGAGACGTGTATGAATATAGCAATAAAGATGAAGACAACCGCCTGAACAATGTAAATAATGTCAATACTACCTCATCTCAGAAGTATAGAAAATATATATATATATGTGTGTACGATAAATTTTATTACGAAATGACACATTTTCGCACACAAATACCAGTATCGATTAAAAAAATAGTTGAAACAAATTATATATATATATATATATATATATATATATATATATAAATAGTCATCCGCTTACAGATCTGTTTCGCTGTATCACAGCTCATCATTATGGTTAGACTCCGATTGCTTTTTAACCCAGGATTGAAACCCAACCGAATTGGCGTCAGTCGGCGATTCTACCTCTGGGCTATGGGCGTTCGGTGGAAGAAGGTGGACTTTTAAGCGCATATATTATCATTATACGCGCCCAATAGCTAGAGTACTCTAATTCATTTTACTGAATGAGCGATATATATATATATATATATATATATATATATATATATATATATATATATATAAACATACTTTTACATATTTATATACTATTTACGTTCTTCTGACTGTTCTCATTTTTATTAACATATTCATGACGTTTCAACCGATGTACGCTTCGGCCTTCTTCAGGTGACTGGAATTTCGAAGAAGAATGCCGGAGCGTACAACGGCTGAGTCGTGTGTGACTATAACAATAAAGATGAAGACAACCGTCTGAACAATGTAAATAATGTAAATATTTCCTCATCTCAGAAGTATAGAAAAATGTTTGTGTGTGTGTGATGTGTGTCTACATAAATGTGCGTGTGTGTGTCTGCAGTGGGCGTAAGATAGGTAAACAAAAGTGTGTATGATTCACAGAAATTTATTAAGAGAAACGGTGTTATATCTGACGAGGCAGGTGAGATGAAAAGCGAAAAATTGGGTGGATGTATGTATACTAAAGGTTGCAATAATTCATTGTTTTAACGCCAGACCGTATATTTCTTTGTGCAGCAACGAAGGATAATTTTACTAGTTGTCTCAGAAGTTTTCACGTATCGATTGTTCTCATTAGATAACGCGTCTTTCGTTTATCGTCTGTTAAACGCTTTGCAGGATTGTTTGCATTAAAAAAAATCAATTTCCTGGGGATATTCAAAAAGTGTCGAAATCGATTTCATAGCCAGAAGCGATAAAAAAATATTTTGGTTGAATGGAATTAAGTATTTAACAGCATAAGAAAATGCTGAAGATTGCAAAAGATTACGAAGTAGTCTAGTTATTTTAATTGTTAGCACCAGTTTTTGTCAGTCTTTGTGGTCCAGTGAATATCGACTCGGGACGAGAAATCGGAGAGCCGTGTTCGAATTCCAGTTTAATTCGTTGCAATCATATACGCGCAACTACCCTTTGGGTCAAATAACAGGACAGATTGGGTTTTCTAGCCTTGGTTGGCAACCAGTCTACAGCAGAAAGCAATTGCAACCTACTGCGGGATAATCTTCTGCCCAGTCAGTCAAGTCTCTTTCGAGACATGATCGCCCAAGCGTGTATCACGTATGACACTTAATTGACTGACCATTTGTTACTACAGAATTTCTAGTAGTGTGTGAATCTAAAGATATTCAACGCTTGCTGGGACATTCAAGACTGTACACTAAATCTGTTTATATTTTAATATTTATATATATACACTACTATAATTATTAGGCCACCCCATTGTTTAAAAAAAAATGTATTTCATACTATTTTTTAGTATTTATTGCCAAGTGAATAATTGTAAACGAAAATAGAATGGTTCTTTTGTTAATACTGCACAATAACATGTGCATCAAATGAATTTATAAATATTTAATAATTAGCTATATTGCAGTTTCATCAATGAAAGGAAACTTAAAGTGATTCGGACTAGTTCTTCTTTGCTTTCTTGACTTGTAAAATTTTGCTAAGTAATAATAACAAAATTTCATTTGACAATAAAAACTAAAAATATTACGAAATACATCATTTCTTTAAAAGAAAACTTGAGTGGCTTAATAGTTATGACCGGTAGTGTATATATATATATATCGATTTCGTTCTAAACAGAACCAAATATAGACTTTTATTAAAAAAAAAATACAAAATAAGAAAAAAAAAAATAAACGTTTAAATCTTACTATATCTATATTAATAAACTTCAAGGACATACACAGGTATATGTCACTACTTTACATTATTTAATTGCCTTTGGATTTAATAACGATAATATAAAAATAAACAACATTTGTAATAACAGTTTTATTTTATTCTTGTAGCAATCATTATGATAGACCCGACTGCTAATGGCTGCGTAGGCTAGACTACGTTTTCAGTCGTCTTATACAACAGTTATCAGATAAAATCACCAAAATTCTTTTAGATTTTGAGTCACGTCTTATCTATAGTTCGCCTTATACGTAGAAATATACGGTAATCAGCATTACTGCATTTTACCTATCGGGGATAAAAGCATTAGTCATGGAACACTTTCTTCCAACACCATTAAATGCATAGAATCATTCACTTTGAATAATAAACAGGTGTCGCTACTTTTAATGATGGTCTAGTTTACCTGTCCCGTGACCCTTGTATACGATATTGTTGTAAAGTATTCACTGTTCATTGTTCATCGGGATTTAAAAAAATAAAATTTTTGTTGTATCAATTTAAAAATAATACCACACCAGTACATAAAACTAAAGTTTAAAGTATTGTCCTCATCTTTGTTGTCATTTGTACGACGTTTCGGTCGTTGTACGCTCCAGCCTTCTTCAGGTGCTAGTAATTTCGAACCGAATCCTTTATTACAATCACTGGGGTATATGAACTCCATTCCTTGTTTAGTCATGCTCGACGGGAAGTCATGAGTTATCTCCCTCTAACCCTGCAAGTTAATTGTTCACCACTGCTGTGGCCTGGTATTGAACTAACAACTCTTTAGATCAATTCACAGGAGCTAACCAACGTACATAGCAACAAAGATGAGGATAATAGTTCCAATAATGTAAATATTGTAAATGCTACCTCATCCAAGAAATATAGACAAAAACTAAAGTTGTATCTGAATGTATTTTTGTAAATAATTTTTGTGGAGTAGTTTTCGCACTGAAGGTTATAATCGTGCTATGTCGGTTTTAGCAACCGAAAATGCACCCAAAATGTTAGGAACTTGGTAATCTTTCACTGTAAGCTGACTCCTTAGTATTCGGCTAACTGCCGACTAATATCAACTGCCTAGTAGTTCTACTGGACTCCAATAGAACTCTAAAGAACTCTCTATAACTTCTAAGAACTCCTATGAACTTTCAAAGAACTTCTCGAGTTAACTTCCTGTTAACTCTTATCAACATAGGAGGGAGAGTCCACTATCTGAGGAATAAGAGTGTTTCACCATCACAATAAAAAACAAAATATGTCTTATATAGATTGCACAACAACGACTCTTTCACACAAGTTTACTTACCACTTACATGAACAAAGTGCAACTAGACAACACATTAGCAAACACAACAAGAAATATGATGCCATGAAACGGCCCTACTCTAACAATAGTAATTTTTTTTTTAATCATATCACCCCGAGCAAGGCGGTAAGGCCACTGGTGTGTAGGGGGTTACGTAAGAGTGAATAGATTGGAAGAGAAAGCCGGAAACCACATCCTAAACAGGGAACAATGGATGAGCCTCTACACCTGTTCAATAGACGTGGATGGAGTGTGAACCGGGCGATAGATCAGTCTACTCCAATTGACAAAAAAAAAAAAAAAAAGAATGTGAAAAGGTTGGAAAAGAGAAAGCCGGAAACCACATCCTAAACAGGGAACAAGGGATGAGCCTCTACACCTGTTCAATAGACGTGGGTGGAGTGTGAACCGGGCGATAGTTCAGTCTATCTACTCCAATTGAGCGATAGTTCAGTCTATCTACTCCAATTGTTTAGTCTATCTACTCCAATTAAATTACGCTATAGATCCAATTTCGATAAAGACTACACATTATTGAAGTTATTTTCAATGGCATCAAACATCCATAATAAATCACAAACGATAAAAGACTAAAATAAAAGAAGCAGTAATAATAACGCGTAAAAATCTATCGCCTAAATAACATCGACTATGAACAGTATATGCTGGCCGTGTTTGAAAAAAAATCTTCATTCCTAAAGATACACACATAAAAAAATAAATTTATTCAATAAAAAAACAAAACATAATAAATAAAATAAAACAACCTTGATAATAGCTAACAGAAAAGCCGAAAGTGCTCGGATATATAAAAGATTTGTACAGTTTTTGAACACTTTATGAGCAACGATGAGGTGTTGGAAAGAATGGCAACGAAAAGGAAATTAATAGTGAGCATCAGGAAAAGACAACTGAAGTTTCTGGGATATGCAATGAGGAAGGAGGGCTTGGAGAACTTAATACTGACAGACCAGATAGAAGGAAAAAGAGACAGAGGAAGGCAGCGGATAACATATTTGAAAGGCCTGAGCTGGTGGATGACGGAACGAGGGTTGCGTGGTGTAACAGGAGAAAACATACTAAGAGCCACCAGAGATAGGGAGACGTGGAGAACCATGATCGCCTACGACCTGAAGGGACAGGGCACATAGAAGAAGAAGATGTCCAGAAAAGAAGACACTCATAGAGACACAAGAAAAATTCAATACGAAATTTAATTGCAGTATCTTAGTCGTTTTTAATGAAACTTGCATAAAAGAAGGATTGCTGTCCCCTCACCACTCACTCACTCTCTCTCACTCTCTCTATCTCTCTCTTTCTCTCTCTCTCTCTGTATATATATATATATATATATATATATATATATTGATATGGACCTTGTATGAGACCATAAAATAATGAGTCAACACGGTGGTAGGTCGAGAACATATATTACATCAACAAAAGGTACAAACAGATACAAAGAGAAAGAGTAATAGTAGCTTGGCTACAAGTGACCGACAGACAGACAGACTAGGCTGAGCTGAACTGAAGTCGTACTGGAAACCAGTGTCTCTGTCGCCCTGGCTCTGTCCACTAGATGTCTACGACTAAAGGTCTACATTTATTAACTACACCTACGTCTCAAGATACTACATACGACGAGTACCGCCCATTACCTCTACATACTAGATCGTACTACCCGGTTACATATGCCTAAACCGCTTAACTACCTCGAATGATATATATATATATCCATTTCCGGCACATATCAATATATATATATATTAATAAATATACATATTATCCTACGTTTATAGCCTAAATCAAAGTTTCAGGTGTTACGCATCCATCAGGTGCATATTTCAAATTGACAGTTTAATAGACTTGAAATTAAGTTCACTCGATGTTCATGGGAATTAGATTTTATAAAGTTACTGTTTTTAAGATTAAAGATTTAAATATTCTAAGGTTACATGTAGATAAAAATTTAAAATTTAAATTTAGCATTATCTACATTTAATATTTTAATAATATTTGAATATTTAAGTTTTTACGTTTTATGATTTACGCCCCTTTGATCTCTTCTCCCTGAATTTTATTATCTAATCTTATTTATAAATGAAACTTTGTCTGTGTGTGTGTGTGTGTGTGTGTGTATGTGTGTGTCCGTTACCTATAGACTCCGAAACGGCTGAACCGATTTTCTTGAAAATTTACACAGTTGTACTATAAGCGTCTGCGAGTGTTCTTAGCTAGGTTTTGTGTCGAGGTACCCCCGATAAATATCGAAAACCGATAATCGAAAAAATCGGCTTATACAAGGAGCGGTCCGATTTTAATCAAATTTGATACACTCATAGACAAAAACATAAGAAACGATATTCGGAAGTTTCAAGGTTACAGTTCTTACAATAGTGCAGAAAATCGATAATATATATATAAAAGGCAAGATGTTTGTGTGTGTGTCTGTTTATCTTTTTCAGCCCTTTTATTTTAGTTTTTGCTTCGGGTTTGGCTCTAAGTAGATATAATTGTAGTTCCTAGACTCAGCCATGATATGCTTTACTCAGAGGACTTATTTAGCCTTTAAAATTCAGTTTACGACGAAAAAAACTTATTTGATATCGATACCAGGAAATTAAAATTTGACTTACATCCATTCATTTGTCTTTCAGTCTACGGTTTCGCTTTAACTGGAAACAACTATTGCTTTTTAGCCTTTCGTGCCAACGTCCAAAGAGTCTGAGCTCCAGGACTATGGATTAGTTTTAAAGCTTTCATTACACCCGAGCAACGCCGGTCGATACTGCGAGTTTTTAATATTTTTATCTACATGTAATCTTTGAATATATGAATATGTAATCTTGCTATTAAAAAATCAGTATCTTAACATTATTATCTTGAACCTCAGAGACGGTAAATATAGAGACAGAGACAGAGAGTAAAGTAGAGAGAGAGAGAGAGAGAGAGAGAGAGAGAGAGAGGCTGAAAGAGAAAGAAACAAAGAGATATAACTTAAAGCAGTGAGAGGCAGAGAGGGAGAGAGAGATTTATAGAGAGAGAGAGGATGTAGAGAGTAAAATGTGACACGGAGACGGATTGGAGCACAGCATTAAAAGTCCTTTAAACCCGGACTGTGTTGAGCCTCAGAGACAGGAAATAGAAAGAGAGACAGAGACAGAGAGTAAAGTACACACACACACACACACACACACACACAGAGAGAGAGAGAGAGAGAGAGAGAGAGAGAGAGAGAACAGTGAGAGAGAAGTAGATGTAGAGAGAAAGAGTGTGTGACACGGAGACGGATTGGAGCACAGCATTAAAAGTCCTTTAAACCCGGACTGTCTTGAGCCTCAGGAACAGGAAATAGAAAGAGAGACAGAGACAGAGAGCAAAGTACACACACACACACACACACACACACACACACACACACACACACAGAGAGAGAGAGAGAGAGAGAGAGAGAACAGTGAGAGAGAAGTAGATGTAGAGAGAAAAAGAGAGCGGGATACGGTAAGGGAATGGAATGCAGCATTATTATAATACGAGGAGAACCCGTGGAATTTACACGGAAGGAGAATTATGAGTTCCTGGAAATAATTTTACTTTGTCATACTCAAAATGATAGTAACGTCTTCAAACATAAAAGTACTGGATCGTAAAATAACGATAACACAGTGTGTAATTTTATTCAAACATCTATAAAAGTAGATTTCAAGTAGACTCATTTAATAAAATTAATTGTTTCTAAATTTTTGGCGCTTCTTCTTCTTCTTCTTCTTCTTCTTCTACTCCTCCTTCTCCTTCTTCTTCCCCTCCTCCTCCTCCTTCTCCTTCTTCTTTTCCCCTCCTCCTCCTTCCCCTCATCCTCCTCCTTCTTCTTCTTCTTCTTTCCCTCCTCCTCCTCCTTATTCTTCTTCTTCTTCTTTCCTCCTCCTCCTTCTTCCTCTCCTCCTCCTTCTTCCCCTCCTCCTCCTTCTTCTTTCCCTCCTCCTCCTTCTTCTTTTCCCCTCCTCCTCCTTCTTCCTCTCCTCCTCCTCCTCCTTCCCCTCCTCCTTCTTCTTCCCCCCTCCTCCTCCTCCTCCTTCTTCTTTTTCTTTTCTTCTTCTTCTTGTTCTGTATCCCTTCAGGGTGTAGACGACCATGGACTTCCACTTGGCTCTGTCTCTTGTCGTTTTTAACATTCTTCCTCTTGGCATCTCTCCCAAACCAGGCTCTGCCATTCATTTGCTCAAGCCTATCATGTAAGTCTCACACCACTTTCCCTACCTCTCTTTCCCTCTCTCTCTCCTGTGAGCATTAAATTCTCCAGGCTCTCCTTCCTCATTACATGTCCCCAAAACCTCATCTGTTTCTTCCTTTTATTAAGTATGAGTTTTCTCTTCGTTTCGATACTCTTCACCACCTTGTCGTTAGTCACTTACTCAGTCCATTGCATCCTCAGCATCCTTCTGTAAAACCACATTTCCGCTACCGCAAGAATCTTCTTCATCCTTGAGGAGATAGTTCAACGTTCACTGCCATACAGAAAAACATATATCACATAGCAATCCAGCACCCTCTTCGTTGTTTCCAATGAGATTCTCCTGTCTTTTGGTATTCGGGTTAGATTTTGAAATGCTTCCTTTACTGCTGCCATTTATGGTCAGGTGCCCCTGCCGTTCTCCTCAGTGTTCTTGACAGGCTCCAAAGGAGAGTCTGTAATGTGATAGGTACTGATCTGGCTGCTCGACTGCAGCCACTTCCCCATCGTCGAAAGGTGGCCTCCATTTGTCTGTTCTATAAATACTTTCATGGCTTATGCTCAGACGAACTTAAGTCACTGATGCCTCCTCAACAGGTGTTTACTCGTGCAACCAGACTGGCAACTGGGTCCCACCCATTCACAGTCAGATTAGCCAAATGCAGACGATAATTCTACTCCTGCAGCTTTTTCTCTCGCATTACCCGCCTGTGGAACTCGCTCCCGTATTCTTGCTTTCCTGACGGCTACAACCTCCAGAAATTTAAATGCAAAGTCAGTACTCATCTACTAACCACTGGACTCTAGCTCTCTCCCCACCCCTGCATAACCCTCCCTTTCTGTCCACCTATGTATCTGTCATCGCACCTGCTTTCTATTGTTCCTTTCTAACTAGTTTGTACTCCTTACTCTTTTCTAATTAATCTTTTTACAGTTACGTAGCCCCCTGCACATCAGTGGTGTTTCCGCCTTGCTTGGGTGGAATGATTAAAAAAAAATTCTGCTGTGCGCTCTGTTCATCAGAATGCAGACGATGAGTTTTGTTATGTGGCTCATTAAGCTGATTTTTCGGTGGAGTTCGCATTCATTTGCACCTGGTTTCTTAGTGCTATGAAAATTGATCTGCTTAGGTCTTCCGGTATTTCGCCGCTGTTGTAGATTTCGTTTCTTATTTCTGCGAGCCAGTCTACACCAAATTCTTCTAAGGGCGTCATGTCTCTGAATACACAAACCAACGCTTTTATTCAGAAGACGACAGATACCTGCAGAATTCACTTCCTATTCGTACGCAAGCGGTCTGCCGCCATTATATATTCTTTATTATCCTAACGTCTTTTCCAAAAATGTCGAGCATCTCTATGAATGCTATGTATCGTACTTTGTCAAATGATTTTGCGTAGTCTATAAAGCACAGATAGAATTTCCTCTGACTTTCTATTTCTCTTCCAGATAGTATTCTGAGCATGAATATCGCATTCCTCGTTCCGGCATCTTTAACAATGCCACACTGTTCTTGGCAGATCTCTAGGCCAATTCTACTGCACGCTCTGTTCATCAGAATCCGGATGATGAGTTTTGTTACGTGGCTCATTAAGCTGATTGTTCATGGAGTTTTTGTTCATTCCTTTTCACCTGGCTTCTTACGTAGCGCTATGAAAATTGATCTGCTTAGGTCCTCCGGTATTTCGCCGCTGTTGTAGATTTCGTTTATTATTTCTGTGAGCCAATCTATGCCAAAATCTTCTAAAGGCGTTAACATCTGTATTACAATCCCATCGAGTCCTGCTGTTTTGTTTCTGTTCAATTTGGTTATTGCCGAGTCCATTTTGGTTTTTAATATTTCTGGTCTATCCGTATTTTTGTGTATTGTTATTTGCCTTATCTTGTCGTGTAAGAGATCAGTAATGTACTCATGGATGTGCGTTGTGGTGCAGTTGTGGTGCAGTGGATATCGCCTCGGAACGAGAAATCGGGGAGCCGAGTTCGAATTCCAGTTGAATTCATTGCTTCACTTACGCGCAAATACTCTTGGGAAAGGTATTAATCCGTCTCTTCCTTCCAGTTATGGGTTAAATAACAGGACAGATTGGGTTCTATAGCCTTGGCTGGCAACCAGTCTACCGCAGAAAGCAATGGCAACCTACTGCGGGATAATTTTCTGCCCAGTCAGTCATGTCTCTTTCGAGACATAATCGCCCAAGCGTGTTTCACGTATGGCACTTAACTGACTGACGTACTCATACAATCGCTGAAGTATTTTCTATAGTATGAGTGTGCCGTCATTTGTTTTTATACATCCTGTTACTAAGCAGGTCTTTCGTCCTGTTATTTCCTTTATTTTTTTATGTATATCATCATTATTTTTCGTGCTTCTCTCTACGTCGTCCCATTTGCTGTTGAGCCATCTTTCTTTAGCCTGTCTGCATTTTCCCTATATTTATTTGTATATATTCAAACAAATAAATTTATTTTTCGATTAACGTTTTGTTCTCGTTGATGAAATAAGTGCTAAATTAAACTGTCGAAATGGCCATCCGATTTAAAAATCTTTGAGTGTTTTAATATATATATATATATATATATATATATATATATATATATATATACAGGGGTTGGACAAAATATAGTGAACACCTTCAAAATAGCAACCTGATTCTTAATTGTTTGTAATACCGTCAAAGAATTTTAGATTTCAATTCTTTTAATGTATTGCGCTTGTCTATATTTCTAATAAATTAATTTTTTTTTCAGTATAATCACCAGAAACTACTGAAATCCGTCGACATGTCGGACCTATCAGATTTCCCAAGAATCCAAATTGTTGGCGCCCTTATGGCAGGCGTACGCGTGACTAAAACAGCCCTACTGCTGGACGTTTCAAGAGCTACAGTCTCTAACCTAATGACTGCATATGTAAAACACTGCAAAGCATCGTTATCGAAGCACAATTCCGGAAGAAAATCAAAGATTTCTGATACGGCTCGTCGGACACTGACGCGAATTGTAAAGAACGACCGCAAAACAACAGCCTTTAATGTGACTGCTGACCTTTATGACCATCTCGAGCATCCAGTTTCTACAAAAACCGTGTGACGGGAGCTTCACAGATCAGGTTTTCATGGGAGAGTTGCTATCAGGAAACCTTTGCTCTCAACAACAAAGGTTGCAAAGCGTTGAGAGTCGTGTAAAAACCATCAGAACTGGTCTATGGAGCAGTGGAAAAATGTGATATTCTCTGGTGAATCATCATTCACTTTATTTCCGACTACCGGCCGAGTTTACGTCTGGATGCAGCGTAAAGAAGATGTCTTCTTCCTACTGTGAAAGATGGAGGAGAATTTGTGATGGTCTGACGGGCAATGTCATGGAAATCCGCCGACCCAATGGTTTTCCTCTATGGCAGAACCAATAGTCAATACTATTAAGGCATTTTATCTAACCAAGGATGTGCGTTGTGGTACAGTGGATATCGGCTCGGAATGAGAAACCGGGGAGCCGAGTTCGAATTCCAGATGAATCCATTGTATTCACTTACGCGCAAATACCCTTGGGAAAGGTATTAATCCGTCTCTTCCTTCCGGTTATGGGTTAAATAGCAGGACAGATTGGGTTCTATAGCCTTGGTCGGCAACCAATCTACCGCAGAAAGCAATGGCAACCTACTGCGGGATAATCTTCTGCCCAGTCAGTCATGTCTCTTTCGACACATGATCGCCCAAGCATGTATCACGTATGGCACTTAACTGACTGATCTAACCAAGTGCATCCCATAGTTTCGGAATTGTTCCCGGAAGGAAATGAAGTATTCCAGGAAGATGGTACGAGAACGTTCTGATGTAGTAGAGCACCTTGTCTGGCTACCACAGTTCCCAGACCTGAATATTATTGAGCATTTGTGGTGCACATTAGAAAACAGTGTGAGCAGTCGATACCACCATCGACATAGCTAAAGGAACTGGAAGATTTAAATTTAAATTTCTGTCTTCGAGAGATTGAATTCTTAACGGTTTGGCAAGCGAACGCAAGCAACATAACTCGACTATATTCTGTAAAAAACGGTTTAATTTCTATTTTTGTCTTCAGAAATTGAATTAAATCAACTTTACAGTGTTAGCTGCTTGTGGTAAGTCAACCGCGATTCAGTCCACTTTTCAGTCTGTTTTTGTGAAATTTCTTGGAAATTATTTTATTTATTTTTTTTTTTTTTTTCGTCTTTTGGTCGTCTTTGATTTTTTTTTTCGTCACTTAACTTGTGTAAATAATTTTGCTATTCAAGGGTATTTTTGACTTTTACTAAGTTAAAACTTTGTAAACCTCAGTCACTTTTTCTTTGTTTCTTTTCTTTTCTTTTTAATTGGAGTAGATAGTTTCTACTATCGCCCGGTCTCACACTCCACCCCCTTCTTTTGAATGAGTTTAGAGGTGATCACCTTGTTTCTTGTTTAGGAAGGGGTTCCCGGTTCATCCCCTTTCTCTGGTCTTGGTGTTAGTTCAGCTGGAAGCTCTTTGCAGTTACGTAGTATGGTGGCAACGTCTTTACATTCTGAGGGTACCGGGTTGGCAGTTTCCTGGTTGCTGCTTCCGACTGGTAGTTAGGAGCCCGAACTCTTGCGTAGCGTCTTGAGAGGCTGCTCTGATCAACAGTTGAATAATACCGGGGTTCTTGTAGTGCCATATCGCGCATGGACGGGCGTCCCTGCATGAACGTTCGGTGGGCAACCCCGAGGCCACATTATGTTGTAGGCTGCGCCAGTTTCCATCCTTCACAAGTTGCAAATGATTGACCGACTGATTCTATTCTAAGACCACTCCTTAACTGAATTACTATGGAAAAAAGCAAACATAATAACAAAACTAAACCAGCTCATTTGAAAACGCCTAAACCTGTCTGCATCTCTTTCACTAACATACGCGGCATCCGCACCAACTTCCCCAGCGTAGATTCTTTCCTCCATAATAACTCACCTGATATATTAGCCCTATGTTAAACTAATCTTAACCCTTTTATCCCCTCATCTGAGTTCTGCGTTCCTGGCTACCTTCCCCTCTTCAGGAAGGACTCCAATGTTCATATGCATGGGCTTGGTGTCTATGTCAGCGAACACCTCCCTTTAGCTAGGGTGTCATCTTTTGAATCCCCAGATCATTCTTTCATGTGCTTCCGCCTCTCACTTCTCAGCTCGATTAGCTATCTCTTCTTTCTCTACCGCTCTCCTTCCTCCCCTGACTGTTCGTTACTTGACATCATTTCTGACAATATTGACAAAGCCATTTCTACCCATCCCTCTGCCCATGTATTCGTATTTGGTGACTTTAACGCCCACCACACCAAGTGGCTGAAGAACGCTGTCACTGACGCTGCTGGTGTCCACACCATGAACTTTTCAATCACCCAATCCCTTACGCAAGTAGTGGACTTCCCCACGCGTTTCTCCGACAACCCTAACGGAAGGGACTCACTTCTAGACCTCTGCTTCACTTCCATCCCAGACTCTTGCACTACCAGACAACTCTGCCCACTTGGAAACTCTGACCACACTGTAGTGTCCGTCAATATTTCACTCCACTCCCGCCCGACCCATGAAACACAGACAAGTAGAATATCCTACTGCTATCAAAGAGCAGACTGGGATTCGTTCCGAGACTTCCTCTGTGACATCCCTTGGAACAACGTCTTTAGTCTTCCCATCGAAGAATGTGCGTCCGAGGTCTCCTCCTGGGTTAAGGCTGGCATCGATGCCTTCATCCCTGCTAGGAAATTCCAGCTTAAATCTCATTCGTCTCCATGGTTCTCACCCGCTTGCTCGGCTGCCATTGCCCACCGGAATCATTTCTTCCGACTCTATCGTAACTATGCGTCGGAACAAAACAGGCGCCTTTTCACTTCAGCTCGTAATAAGTGTAAAAGGATACTTAACGAAGCTAAGATGTTGTTTGCTGCCAGAATGAAGCAACGCATAGCATGCTCTGAATTCGGCTCTAAAGACTACTGGCGACTCTGTAAAAGAGTACTTAACAAGAGCAAGTCCACAATACCCCCGCTAATCAACAAATTTGAGGTCCTCACCTCCCCAGCAGATAAGGCTGAATGTTTTGCCCGCAGATTCTCGAACAATTCGAGTCTGGACTCATCTGGAGTTTTTACACCCGACTTCTCACCTAGAACCGAGGCACAACTGAATGATGTCCACATTACACCTTCGCTTGTCTCTAAGATAATCTTAAAACTTGACCCTCACAAAGCGAGCGGTGGTGACGGAATCCCAACCATAGTCTTAAAGAAATGTGCCCCTGAACTCTCCTCTATCCTTTCTAAGCTCTACAACCTCTGCCTATCTGCTTCCTGCTTTCCTGCCTGTTGGAAATCTTCCTCTATAGTTCCTATATTTAAAAACACTGGAGAACCCTCTGACCCTGCAAATTACCGCCCTATCAGCCTTCTTCCGATCTTTGGCAAAGTGTTCGAAGCCATTATCAACGCCGAGGTGGTTCAGCATCTCACAGCACACAGGCTCCTCTCGGACAAGCAATATGGTTTCCGCTTCACCAGGTCTACTGCTGATATGCTAACGACCATCACCGAGTACATATACCAGGCACTCGACAGGAATGGCGAAGCTCGAACCGTTGCATTGGATATATCTAAGGCGTTCGACAGAGTTTGGCATGCTGGCCTTCTATGTAAACTGCGGAGCTATGGTATAACTGGACATTTGTTTGAACTAATCCAGTCATTCCTCTCTAACCGCACAATGAAAGTGGTATTAAACGGACATGCCTCTCAGAACTACCATACAAACGCAGGTGTCCCCCAAGGCTCCATCTTAGGTCCTACACTCTTCCTGATATATATTAATGATCTCCCTGATTCCATAAGAACCCAAATAGGTTTGTACGCCGATGACACCACAGTTTACTCTTGCCTCCAACAAAAATCTGGTGTAGGCGTCAAAGCTAAACTCGCAGCCGAGATTGAAAAAGACCTCCAATCCATATTGGACTGGGGTAAGAAATGGCTAGTAAATTTTAATGCTTCTAAAACGAAGCTACTGTCAATTAACTATCATCGACAATCTCACCTACCTCCCATTAGCATGGACCAGGCTTGCCTCCCAGAGAGTAAAACACTACGCCTCCTTGGTCTCACACTTTCAGCGGACCTCAAATGGAATGACTATATCGAATCCATTGCTAAATCCGCTGCTATGAAAGTCTGTTCTCTGTGTAGGGCCCGGAAGTTTTTTCCGTCTAAATCTATCCTGCACATTTACAAATCTACCATCCGCCCGTGCATTGAATACTGCTGCCATATCTGGTCGGGTGCCCCTGATGTGCTCCTCGGGCTTCTCGATAAGGTTCAGAGGAGGGTCTGTAATGTGATAGATACCGACTTGGCAGACCGCCTGCAGTCTCTCTCCCACCGGCGAGACGTGGCTTCCCTGTGTCTCTTCTATAAATACTTTCACGGCTTCTGCTCCGATGAACTTAGATCACTGGTGCCCCCTAAATACGAATTTGTACGAGATACTAGATTAGCAACTAGATCCCACCCTTTTACAGTGAAACCGATAAAATGCAGCCGTAACTTCTACTCCAACAGTTTCTTTCCTCGCACTTCCCGACTGTGGAATTCTCTTCCAAACGATTGCTTCCCCGACGGCTACAATCTCCAGGAGTTTAAATGTAAGGTCAATAGACACCTCCTAACACACTAACCTGCTCCCATTCTATCAAGAACTCTTCCCATCTGCCCGACCCTCATCCTCGCTATCCTTACTCATCTGTCACCTTTCTTCTGACATTCCCTATGTCTATCCACTCCTTCTCTTTACCTTCCCCTATGTAGCCCCATGCGCAATAGTGGCAGTGGAATGCCTTGCTTGGGGTGGGATGATTAAAAAAAAAAAGTAATTTTGACAGAAGAATGGACAAAAGTTCCTTTAGAAACCATTCAAAATTTCTACAAGTCCATACCTCGCAGTATCAAAGCAGTTATTACTGAAAAAGGGGGTCCTACCCCGTATTGAAATTCATTTTTCTGTATTTTGAAGGTGTTCACATTATTTTGTCTAACCCCTGTATATATATATATATAGTCATCCGCAGACAGATCTGTTTCGCTGTATCACAGCTCATCAGTACGGTTAGACTCCGATTGCTTTTAACCCAGGATTGAAACACGACCGAATTGGCGTCAGTCGGCGATTCTACCTCTGAGCTATGGGCGCTCGGTAGAAGAAGGATAGTAATCTGCAGACAAATCTGTTTCACTGTATCACAGCTCATCAGTACGGTTAGACATCCGATTGCTTTTACCCAGAATACTCGACCGAATATTACGGAAAATCCCGAAGATTAACGAAATGGTTTTAACAACGCGCATATTTAATGATTATTTACGATAAAATTTGTTACAACATGTGTGTCATTCGGCAGGATTCAAGCCTGCAACCCCTATTAACATAGCGGAAGCCACCAATTAATCTGGTGCGTCTTAGACCACGAATGATTCCACAGTCTAATCGATTAGACTTGATTTGACTTAGATTACTAACTGACTCATTTTACTAATTGACCCATAGAAGGGGGTGGGGGAAATTAGGTGGATTAGTATATACCCCAAAAGTATTTGCGCCTAAGTGAATATAACGAGAGCAGCAGAGATTAGAACTCGGCTCTCCGGCTAACAATTCTGAGCCAGTATCCATTACACTACATCAAAGCTTACAGCACATGGTATTCCCAAGCGGTCACCCATCTAGGTACTGAACAGGCGGCGGCAAACCTATGAACACCGAAGTTAAGCTACATCAATCATTATCTGTGCTTAGATGGGTAAATACTTGGGAATACCGGGTGCTTTAAGCTTAGATTTACTGGTATAATGGATACTTATTTTGAATTGTTAACCGGTGACAGTTGAAATGGCTAGATAGAACCGTAAGTTCTATGCTATCAGTTTCTTCCGTCGCACTTCTCGCTTTTAGAACTCTTCCCCGGCTTCTTGCTTCCCAGTCAACATTTATTTTCAAAGATTTAAATGCAATGCAATGTTGTGTTTTTGTAAAACCTGTTCTTTTATTGTTCTCTCTCCTTCATAATGTTTTCTCATATCTTGTAACCCTTACTACTCCCACCACTTGCGTCTTAGTGCCTTTATTGCCTTGATTGGGGATAAATGATTAAAATGTTAGTACTTTATTTTTATTTTTTTTTGTTTTGAAACTCGTATTGGTGCCTTTCGTTGATTGACGTCATTGAATCATTTTTAATTGTCATGTTTTCTTTTTATTGCAACTGCAAGGCAGCAGTAACAAAAGCCAATGACTTTGCCAAAAACAAAACCGCAAAACTAGTTGAAGAATTTAGCTTTTTACTAATCGAAACCAGTTTCTTTAATCAAGGTCAATACATCGCTGCTCTAGCGTTAATTAATACATGCAAAAACGAAAAGGCCCTCAACAAACGAAGAGGTGTTAAAAACTCGTACAATCTCATTAGGAACGAGATTGCGATGAGAAATGGCGTGAATAAAAGGCGTGAGAACCAGCAACGCGCAGAGTCACGAAAGCAGATATTGAGAAAAAACAAAAATCATAATGGATATTAAAACAATATGCACAAGGAATCACGTGACCGTGCGCCTGCGTAAAAGATGACAAAAATCCGTTACGCTTTCAAACGGGCGAAAAGAAAAACGACATTAAAAAGGAGAAAAAATATCTATTATAGAGAAGCTTGAATTGTTTAATTTTATGGCGTATTAATCTTTGTTTGGTGATTTCATGTGAAATATTGAATACGGTAACTAGTGTGGTTCGAACTCTTCCAAACAGTAAAGTACATATATCCAGGAAAATTGAAACAATATTAACACCGAAAATTATTGTACAGCTTCAACTGAATATCTATTTTATTATCTGTAATTTTGTAGTCCCTTGGCTGCAGGATTATATGCTCAGGATATTATTTTCATTATCTGTGATATGTTTACCTATATTGCCATACATCCTGACAAATGTTTATCTGTGATATGTTTATCTGTGATATGTTTACCTATATTGCCAAGCATCTTGACATATGTTTATCTGTGATATGTTTACCTATATTGCCTGACATCTTGACAAATGTTTATCTGTGATATGTTTATCTGTGATATGTTCACCTATATTGCCAAGCATCTTGACAAATGTTTATCTGTGATATGTTTATCTGTGATATGTTTACCTATATTGCCAAGCATCTTGACAAATGTTTATCTGTGATATGTTTACCTATATTGCCTTACATCTTGACAAATGTTTATCTGTGATATGTTTATGTGTGATATGTTTACCTATATTGCCATACATCTTGACAAATGACAGAGAGCGTGGTGTATGTGTGACAAATGTAATAAACACTTATCAACAATAATTTCCCAAACGATGAAGAAGTAAGACTAGCTTTAAAGAACTTTGAAAAAAACATAAGCAAGCAACTGGTTATGAAAAGTTAAAACCTCAGGCAATCTAATTATAAAGAAGAGGAAAAGACGATTAAAATATAATTTGCTGTTATATAACAGTTACTGATCCTAAAAATACTTTAAATTTAACACAAACGGGAAGTGCGAGAAAAGAGACTATTAGAGTAGAAGAGATAGTTACATTTAAGTAGTTCAACGGTAAAATTGTGGAACCTAGATGCTAATCTATTACCACGCATAAATTCATGTGGTCAGTGCACCAGGGAAAAATCTTAATCCAGATGGGACGTGCGAGAAAAGAGACTTTTAGAGTAGAAGAGATATTTACATTTAAGTACTTCAACGGTAAAATTGTGGAACCTAGATGCCAATTTATTACCACGCATAAATTCATGAGGTCAGGGCACCAGGGAAAAATCTGGCCAGTTCAGTTGCGATCAGATCAGTTGAGATACAGGTAAAGTTCGATTACATTCTCTGAATTCTCTCGAGAACCTCGCGATGAATAACAGGAGCACCTGACCAGATATATCAACGGTATTAAATGCAAGTACAAATGGTATATAAATGTGCAAGATGTGTTCAGATAATTTTCTAAACATATATTGTTAAATATAACAGACAATGAATGTCTATCGTGTTTAATCATGAGCCGTTCTAAACATCGTACTTTGGCTTTAATTTCAGGTGAAAATAAAGGCAAAAATAGTCCAACATTTTTATATTTTTTTATTATACTGGTTCTAAGCTTACGGCTCATATGAGCCATCTTCAGAGAGGTTGTATATATACAAAAGTAGAGATTGAATTCAACACCCAACAGCGACAGTCTTTCATGTTTATATGCAATGATTTTGTATAAGCATGAAACAGACTGTTACTGCCGTGTGATGACCTCAATGCCTTCATTTATATTTGCATATATATATATATATATATATATATATATATATATATATATATAAAATTATTTATAAATTAAACATTGTCTGTGTGTGTGTGTGTGTGTGTGTGTGTATCCGTAACCTTTAGACTCCGAAACAGCTGAACGGATTTTCTTGAAAATTTACAGTTGTACCATAAGCGTCTGCGAGTGTTATTAGCTAGGTTTTGTGTCGAGGTACCCCCGATAAATATCGAAAATCGATAATCGAAAAAATCGGGTTATAGAAGGAGTGGTCTGATTTTAATCAAATTTGATACACTCATAGACAAAGACATAAGAAACGATATTCAGAAGTTTCAATGTTGCAGTTATTACAATAGTGCAGAAAATCGATTATATATATATATATATATATATATATATATATAAAAGGCAAGATGTTTGTGTGTGTCTGTTTATCTGCCTGTATGTCCTTTATACAAATCCACAATTTTCATCCGATTCTCACCAAACTTCACACAAATATCCTTGAGGCTGAGTCTGAGCTCCGAGACCATAGATTAGTTTTAAAACTTTCATTACCCCCGAGCAACGCCGGGCTATACTGCTAGTCAAACATATTTTTACAAAGTTTTGGGACGTGGTCATCTCAAGAAATCCTCCGTTTTTGAGTTATTTAGTTTTAAGAAAGTTCATGGCAGATGGCGCTGTGTTCGCATATTGATTAGTTTTCACTTATTATTCTTGTACATTTGTCACTCATGTACATCCGTAGCTCGTCGGCCTTCAACGTTTAATGTGTGAATGTTGTCAGTTAACTGAGAAGTGTTCCGCTTCACAATAGCAGGATATTCATATCATGAGCGGTAGATATTCTAAGTAAGAACTCGGTTTAAGATTAGGTTTCATTGACTTATTTTTGTAAAAGGGGTTGCATTAATTTGTTGATTGATTGTTGATTTTTTAGCGGCATATCAACCACAATGGGTTATTTAAGAAATCAGTTTGTAGATCAGGTTTAATTGACGTATTTTTGTAAAGAATGTTTTAGAGAGTGCCCAGTTTCATTGAGTTTAGTTTAATGTTTTACAGCATATCAGCTGAAATGTATTATTTAATACCAACAAGAATTTTAGGATAGGTTCGTATAAATAGAATATGTCTTCTTTGTAAAAAATCAGTTTGTAGATCAGGTTTAATTGACGTATTTTTGTAAAGAGGAGAGTCTGATTTTTTTTTTAATCGTATCACCCCGAGCAAGGCGGTAACGCCACTGATGTTCAGGGGCTACGTAATAGTGACAAGATTGGAAAAGAGAAAGCCGGAAACCACATCCTAAACAGGGAACAAAGGATGAGCCTCTTAACCTGTTCAATAGACGTGGGTGGAGTGTGAACCGGGCGATATTTCATTGAGTTTAGTTTAATGTTTTAGGGCATATCAACCTCAATGGATTATTTAATGCCGACAAGATTTTTTGTTATGTTCGTATGAATAGAATATGTCTGCATTGTAAGAAATCAGTTTGTAGATTTGGTTTTATTGACGTAGTTTTGTAAGGAAGGTCATGTCGAGAGTCCAGTTACATTGAGTATAGTTTAATGTTTTACGGCATATCAGCCTAAATGGTTTATTTAATCCCGACAAGATTTTTAGGATAAGTTCTTATAAATTGAATATGTCTTCTTTGTAAAAAAATCATTTTGTAGATCAGGTTTCATTGACGTATTTTTTGTAACTAGTGTTGCATTAGTTTTTGGATTGATTGTTGATGTTATTTAGTGGCATATCAACCTCAATGGGTTATTTACGAAATCAGTTTGTAGATCAAGTTTTATTGATGCATTTTTGTAAAGAAACTTTTGTCGAGAGTCATATGTATAACCAGTATATATATATATATATATATATATATGTGTGTTTTCTTCAAAAATATATTTCTGTTAACAGCTTTTTCAAAAATGTTTTGTTAGTAATAATTTCTTCGTAAATATATTGCTGCATTGGTGGTAATATTTTCTTCTCAAAAAAGCATTGCTGGAATCTTCACAATGAAAATCTTTTTTTATACTCTTAATTTTTTTTTACCCCAGTTTGAGGGATAATTATTGTTGGGGACCCGGTTAAGAGTCCAGCAAGAAATAATACAAACACCAAAATGGGCAATCACGATATATATATCAATCACAGCAAAATACAAATCGTGGAACTCTGTTAGTAGAACGAATAAATACGGGTTAGGAAGTAATACTGTAACTGAGACTAGCAATAATCGTACGGTAGCAGTCTTGGCTATCTCTGCCTATCACTCTCCGCTGATCTGCTTATGCTGATCTCCTGTGGATCACTTTGAGCGCTCACCTCTTGTGAGGGGAAGTATATGTAGTTGTAGGAAGAGTTTTATCCGTTGTAATGGGTGATGAAATCATGACAACTATTTGCCCATAGCTAGGGCCTTAACAGATGCTACCACCCCGGGACATGGTGGAAATGGGAACAACAACAATTAAGAAGTGGTTCCATGCTCTTCCAAACTTCCAAATTAGAGGCCTTGCTGCTAGAAAGCAGTTTATCGTCAAACCCAGGACTCAGCTGTAGTTTATTGTCATACTCAGAACGCCGCATTACCAACAGGGCGATATAGTTTGTTAACTTTGTTAATATATAAGAATATTTAAATTTACTATAAGAAAATGTCACGTTGCCCCTTCCCGGCTGACATGAACTGGAAAGACTGTATTGAATCTGTTGCTAGATCTCCTGCTAAGAAAATTTTTTCACTTTGTCGCGGTAGACATGTTTCTTTTCTGAATCTGTCTGAAGCATCTATAAGTTCACCATTCATCCATGCTTAGAATACTGCTGCTTGATACTGACCGGCGATTCTGCTATATTGTTATGGTGAAATACACCTATTCCTCAGATAATGGACTCTCCCTCCTATATTAATAAGAGTTAACAGGAAGTTATCTCGAGAAGTTCTTAGAAGTTCTAGAGAGTTCTTTTGGAGTTCAGTAGAAATACTAGGCAGCTGATATTAGTCAGGAAGTTATCTTGAGAAGTTCTTAGAAGTTCTAGAGAGTTCTTTTGGAGTTCAGTAGAAATACTAGGCAGCTGATATTAGTCAGGAAGTTATCTTGAGAAGTTCTTAGGAGTTCTAGAGAGTTCTTTTGGAGTTCAGTAGAAATACTAGGCAGCTGATATTTGTCGGCAGTTAGCCGAATACGAAGGAGTCAGCTTTCAGTGGAAGATTACCAAGTTCCTAACATTTTGGATGCGTTAAATCGATTAGCAACAGATATACCACGATTAAAACTTTCAGTGCAAAAATTAATCCACAACATATATATTTAAAGATTCTTGATAAAATCCAAAGAAAAATCAGCTATATTAATGGTCCTGACCTAGCGTCTCGGTTCCAGTCACTCTCCAATCGCTGTAACGTATCTTCCCTGTACATTTTTTATAAATACTTTCATGGTAATTTTTCGGATGAACTCTTCATTAATGCGTTTATATTCAAAAAGTCTGGGTGTAGACTTTTTGAATATAAGCGCATTAAGGTTGATATGCTCTAAACGCATATTTACGAAGAAAACTATTACTAACAAAACAATTTTGAAAAAGGCATTAACAGAAATATGTTTTTGAAGAAAACATATATATATATACCGGTTATACATATAAACCTCAACAAAACTCTCTTTAAAAATGCATCAATAAAACCTGATCTACAAACTGATTTCTTGAATAACCCATTGAGGTTGATATGCCGCTAAATAACATCAACAATTAATCAACAAACTAATGCAACCCTCGTTACAAAAAATACGTCAATGACACCTGATCTACAAACTGATTTTTTACAAAGAAGACTGGCGACAAGGTCTCATCAATTTACCTAAGAAGTGACTAGCTGTAACCGCGAGTTTTAGGTTAACAGTTTATTTTAAATTGGGTAGAGAGGAATAATTGGGAGACGTCGACTGTTGCTGAGGGTTTGATTGGTTTTTAACGGCTTATCAGCCCATTGCAGGTTATTTAAAGACAGAAAATATATACGTCGAACATAGTCAGCACCCAAGATGGGTGACTGCTTGGGTATACCAGGTGCTGTAAGCTTTAATATGGTGGCAGTTTAATGAATAATGGTTCAGAATTGTTTTACGAAGAGCCACGTTCCAATTCTAGTTGGGTCCGTTATATTTACTTACGTGAAAATACCCTTGGAAAAATTGCGGAACCAATCTATGGGTTAATTTTATCACTGAATATTTATTATCTACCCCATGAAAGAATTCTTCGAATTTAAAAATATTTTTTGATTTTAATAACCTGAAAAATGTTTGATAATCCAGCATATACTGCATTATTTAATGCCTAACTCAAAATATTTTGAGAATAATTTTATGGCTTCAATAAAATATATTTCAAACGCAATTCTATACCTTGAGTTACAGATAAAAGTTATTACTGGTCATTTTATTGTAAAATGTATGTTAGTAATTCTATTATAAATATGTATTGTTGATATTTTGCTTTAAAATGAATTGTTGAAAAGTTACCGTAAAATCGGTATTGTTGGGATTTTTATATAAAAAAGTAAGCTTCTATCTGTATTAGAAGTCCTTACACCGAAATATCTACCTTATATATTGAATGAACCTAGTAGAAATCCTAATACCGAAAAATTCTTCTAATTTATTGAATGACCCTTGTAGAAGTTCTTATACTGAAAACGTCACCTTATTTATTTAATGAACCTCGTAGATGTCCTTGTACCAAAAACTATCACCTTATTTATTGAATGACCCACGTAGAAGTTTTTATAACGAAAAATTCACCTTATTTATTGAATGACCCTCGTAGAAGTTCTTATACCGAAAAATTCACCCTATTTATTAAATGACCCTCGGAGAAGTCCTTATACTGAAAAATTCACGTTATTTATTGAATGACCCTCGTAGATGTCCTGATTCCGAAAAATTCACGTTATTTATTGAATGCCCCTCGTAGAAGTTCTTATACTGAAAAATTCACCTTATTTATTGAATGACCCTCGTAGATGTCCTTATACCGAAAACTTCACGTTATTTATTGAATGACCCCCGTAGAAGTACTTATACTGAAAGATTCACCTTATTTATTGAATGACCCTCGTAGATGTCCTGATACCGAAAAATTTACCTTATTTATTCAATGACCCTCGTATGTTTTCATGACTGATCTATTTATAGGAGAAATTGATCATGCCACATTCTCCCCGTCCTATCCCGACAAAGGAAATATATCCTTGAACCGAGCAGGCATTTTTTGCTGTCTGCGAGGCGTTGGCGGATAGCCAAAATCACGATTAGTTTTTTTTTCCCTAGTACCGATCGAACTGAATTTAATCCTGCTGCTGGGTTTTCGTAGTCAACAGTGAATTGCTTGTCCTCTGAAGTATCAGTGGTTGGATGTGCTCTCCTTTGAGAAATCTGTTCGTCGCCACTGTATGGTTCAGAGGCTAAAGATTTCCTCATAAACTTCAGAAGGAGACCATATCTATGTCTCTTCAAAATCCGTTGAGGACAGCCCCTGTTTACACCTGTGGATCTTGATTCGTCCCTAATACGTGCATACTATGGGGATGGTATCTTATAGCTGCACTTGATCTACCAATGGTTCGTTTATATTTATACATATCTTTTTAGCAATATCATATCCGGTTTCGCCAGCTCTTCTCAAACTTCTTGGAATTGTTCATGGGGCGTTTGCGCTAGTGGCTGTGGGTAGCAGCGTTCAAATAGCATGCAGAGCTTCTGGGAATAATTGTTCCCAATTCTCTACAGCACCCCTTCATCAGCAGCAGTTGATCCAACAGCTTTCCCGAGTATTCTGTTATATCTCTCGCACAGGTCATTGCCTTGAGGGTTATAATGTTTTCTACTTACGGCTAACCTAACCTCCTGTAAGAACCGCTGTACACATTCGGGTATAAATAAAGCTTCTCTGTTCGAATGAATATATTCGACTCGCCCGAATACGGTAAAAACTGACCGTTAGAGAGGATATATCTCGGCAGTGTATTAAGAAAGAAAACAGTGAATATTCATCAATTATTGTCAACATTGGGAGTTTTTGACGAAAGCAAAACTTTAAAATCCAATGTGATTTTTTTCGTAGGGTTGCATGGTTTTTATGGCCTTACTGGTGTTAGAACAGAAGAACATGGATTTATTTTCAGTGCAAGTCTTACACGAGTTGGTAATCTATTTCACATCCTTTACTGAGTAGAGGAAGTCTTTCTGATTTTCGCCATGTGAACCACGCGTGTAACACCTGAATGGTACAACTGCCTATGTCAAGGGTAGGCAACTCATTCGATCCCGCGGGCCGGATCATTTTATAATGACGGGTCTCGGCCAATTAATGAAAAAAATTAAGGGAAATTAAATATGCAGACCCCTGTCAGCCTAAATATTTCAAACCATAATGAAAATAAACATTGAGAAATCAGAAAAACAAAAGAAAATCTAAAATTAAAAAAACACCTAACAAAAATTACTTTTCCTCAAAGAACGTCAAAATGCTTCAAAGTGAAAAAAAGCCGAGGTGAAAAGGATGAAATTATGACGTGTAGGTTTGGAACTGATATTGAAAATTGTACCACAAACGAACCACACACACACACACACACACACACACACACACACACACACATCAAACAAAAACGAGACACATATACCTATACATACGAATACAAATGGTTGCAAACATATACACTTAGGTATAATAAAATAAGAACATGGCCTATTGAAAGATTCCACCAGCTTAACTTTGCCTGTGTGTGTGTGTATGTGTGTGTCCGTTACCTATAGACTCCGAAACGGCTGAACCGATTTTTTTGACAATTTACACAGTTGTACTATAAGCGTCTGTGAGTGTTCTTAGCTAGGTTTTGTGTCGAGGTACCCCGATAAATATTTGTATTAGCAACCGACATAGCACGATTCTAACTTTCAGCGCGAAAACTACCCCACAACACGTCGTAAGATGACTGAAAACGAATGAAACTATGTTGAAAATGAGATTTGAAATCCAAAGAATTTGCATTAATTTTGGTATGCTTTTTTCTGCTTCCGATATTAAATCTCTTGTAATGCGAGAACAACTGGCAATACGTTTTAACCAATCCTCTTACAACGATAGAGAACGAGGGAGACTACGTTGAAGACAATATTTGGATCGCTAAGCGTTTTGTGTGTTTTATAAGCTTCTACAATTCAATCTGTTGTAATTCGAGAAGAAAAGTAATTGATTTTAGCCAAGTATCGTAGCACGATCAGGAAGGTAGGAGACAACATTAAAGACCAGAATTTGGATCCTGAGCTATTTGTGTTCATTGTCGTATAATTTGTTTCCTTCTGCTGTTCTGTCCATTTATATACCCGTGTCTTCATATCTATCTCTTGGTGATAAGTAGGAAGATACGTAAAGCCTGTTATATCCGACTATTGTTTTCAGTTTGTACGTACTTGAGAGCACATTGTTCAAAATTATCAGAAGTTTATTCAAATAGCTACGAAAGAACTGCACTTGAGACGCTTCCCTTCCTAGAAGACACACACAAAAACACAATCGCGCATGCGCAGTGACGCCTACTAAATGACCCATCCACCGCTAACACCACATAAAACAATATTTATACTGAACAAAATCCATGCATGCACAGACGATCAATCGGCGACGCAGTGTCTTCCATCTACTAAAGCAGTAAACTATAATGGATTTATTGCACATACTTTTAACGGATGTGCGTTGTGGTGCAGTGGATATCGACTCGGAACGAGAAAACGAGGAGCAGAGTTCGAATTCCAGCTAAATCCACTGCATTCATTTACGTGCAAATACACTTGCGAAAGGTATTAATCCGTCTATTCCTTCCAGTTATGGGTTAAATAACAGGACAGATTGGGTTTTATAGCCTTGGTCGGCAACCAGTCTACAGCAGAAAATGGCAACCTACTACGGGATAATCAGTCAGTTATGTCTCTTTCGAGACATGATCGCCCAAGCGTGTATGGCACTTAACTGACTGACTGACTTTTAACGGCCAATATAAAGCCGGGCTTCCATATTTGAGAAAGAAAGCAGAAAAGAAAGCCACATGAATTCGAGCAATCATGAAAAATGGCTGTCGCCGTCATATTTACGTGGCTTTTCTCTTCATTGGAAGAGGGAAACCGCAAAATTCGCCTAGACATTTATAAGTTCCAAGCAATTTTGTCCGACGACCTTTTACCTTCTTTCGGACAGTCAGTTAGGAAAAAGGATCTGACAATGATTATATTTCAGACAAGTTTTTCACGGATAGCTTATAACGTCATGGGCAGGAACGGTGGGAATAAAAGTGAGAAACCTTTCACAAAGTCAATAGATTTTAGAGCAAAGTTTCTTCGTAAACCATGTAAAATAACTCACTCCATCCCCGGCGGTTATTTTGGAAACTAATTCATTTATGATTAAATTTATTCTTGCAAAAAACGTAATTTTAAAAGAAAAAAAAGATTTACGGGAATTTAAGTCTGTGAATCTAAATCTAAACTTATTTATAAATGGAACTTTGTCTGTGTGTGTGTGTGTGTGTATTTGTGTGTGTGTGTGTGTGTGTGTGTCCGTTACCTATAGACTCCGAAACGGCTGAACCAATTTCCTTGAAAATTTACACAGTTGTACTATAAACGTCTGCGAGTGTTCTATCTAGTTTTTGTGTAGAGGTACCCCCGATAAATATCGAAAATCGATAATCGAAAAATCGGGTTATACAAGGAGTGGTCCGATTTTAATCAAATTTGATGCACTCATAGACAAAGACATAAGAAACGATATTCAGAAGTTTCAAGGTTACAGTTCTTACAATAGTGCAGAAAATCGATAATATATATATATATATATATATATATATATACATATAAGGCAAGATGTTTGTGTGTGTGTCTGTTTATCTGCCTGTACATCTGTATTTTTTTCAGCCCTTTTATTTTAGTTTTTGCTTCGGGTTTGGCTCTAAGTAGGGATAATTGTAGTTCTTAGACACGGCCATGATACCATTTACTCAGACAACCTATTTAGCCTTCAAATTTCAGTTTACGACGAAAAAACTTATTTGATATCGATACCAGGAAATCAAAATTTAACTTACATCCATTCATTTTTCTTTCAGTCTGCTGTTTCGCTTTAACCGGAACCAACTATTGCTTTTTAGTCTTTCGTGCCAACGTCCAAAGAGTCTGAGATCCAGGACCATGGATTAGTTTTAAAGCTTTCATTACACCCGAGCAACGCCGGGCTATACTGCTAGTAATTACTATATGTAAGATTTAAATTTTTAAAAGAGAAAGCAAATTCATTGATAATTTGATTTTAATCAGCATAAAGAATAAAATTAAAGTGCTATTTTGTTTCGAATGTGTTTATCTCCTTATTTAATAAAATAAAAAAATTGCAAACCATTTCCTGTTCCAGTTAATCAACCGGGACAGGAAATGTCTTGCAAATCTTTGGACTGATTGGACGAATTTTAGAAGAGCAGGAGCTAGATTTACGTTGTCACCTTTGATGGATTTCTTATTTAGACGGGAGTAAATGGTGGCGTCATCTGCAAAAATGCCTATTTGGGAACTGATGACATGAGGATGCTTATTGAATCGGAAACAGCGTAGAATCTAGGATAGGACCTTGGGTGATAGCATATGGACGCATTCCCGTTCAAAACGACCTTAATTTTACGATTAGATAGGAACGTTTGCGTTAAATCAAACAATTGTCTTGTAATACAGTAGCCCTGGAGCTTGTGTAGAAGGCGAACGTGCCAACCCTGTCAAACGTCAAATTATCTAGAGCCACAGCTTGGGTTATGCCATTATTATGCAGAGCCTGGTATAGGCATTAAGTTATGGCTAATAGTACAACATTGATTAAAGCCTTAAATACTTTGCTAAACTTGCTAAGAGTCTAATTGAGCTATACTTAGAGAACTCAGTGTTCACGTCTTCTTCTTCTATGTGTCTTGCCCTTTCAGGACGTAGGCGACCATGGTCTTCCACGTCTCCCTATACCTGGTGGCTCTTAGCACGCTTTCTAGACGCTGTTTCCCCTATCTTTCCTTCCCTCAATCTGACCTGTTAGTATCAGATTTTCCAAGCCCTCCTTCCTCATTGCATGTCCCAGGAACTTCAGCTGTCTCTTCCAGATGTTCAGTATTAATTTCCTTTTCGTTTCCATCCTTTCCAAAACCTTATTATTGCTCACATGATATCCCTAGCATATTTCTGTAGAACCACATTTCAATTGCTTAAAGTTGTTCCTTCATATTTGATGATATTGTCCAGCATTCACTGCCATAAAAGTGAGAAACCTTTCACAGAGCTAATAGATTTTAGAGCAAAGTTTCTTCGTAAAACATGTAAAATAACCCACTCCATCCCCGGCGGTTATTTTGGAAACTAATTCATTTATAATTAAATTTATTCTTGCAAAAAACGTAATTTTAAAAGAAAAAAATGATTTACGGGAATTTAAGTCTTTAAATCTAAATCTAAACTTATTTATAAATGGAACTTTGTCTCTCTGTGTGTGTGTGTATGTATCTGTGTGTGTGTGTGTGTGTGTGTGTGTGTCCGTTATCTAAAGACTCCGAAACGGCTGAACCGATTTTCTTGAAAATTTACAGTTGTACTATAAACGTCTGCGAGTGTTCTATCTAGGTTTTGTGTCGAGTTACCCCCGATAAATATCGAAAACCGATAATCGAAAAATCGGGTTATACAAGGAGTGGTCCGATTTTAATCAAATTTGATACACTCATAGACAAAGACATAAGAAACGATATTCAGAAGTTTCAAGGTTGCAATTCTTACAATAGTGCAGAAAATCGATAATATATATATATATATATATATATATATATATATATATATATGTCAGAAGAACTGACATCAAATAACAATCCTATTACCCTCTTCTCTTTTTCTAGTGAAATTTTCCTGTCTCTTAATACTCTACTCAGTTTCTGGAATTCTTCTTTCGCCATGCCAACTCACTTTCGGATCTCTTTGTAGCTGCTTGATTTTTAGTATCCCCCGCCTTAATTTTGCATTTTGGGCTGCTCTTTTTCTGGTGACTCTGCATCACTAGAGTTCTTAAAAAATAACATGAACTGCAGCAATGTAGAAAGCAGGAAGTAGAGAGGCTATAGTTGTAGAGTTTGGAAAGTACCATAGACAGCTCAGGGGTACAGTTAGTTCTTTAGGATGACAGCCGGGATTCCATCACCACCGCTTGTCTTATGGGAATCTAATTTAGCAATGATGTTTGAGACCAGAGATCCGAAGGATACTGGGAATAACATAGACCGAATATGTGAGAAATGGCAAAGTTTAGGAGGGGAAGCAAACGAAATCAAAATATTTTTTTTATAATTGTTTCGCCCCAAACAAGGCATTTTACTGCCACTGTTGTGCAGGGGGTTACATAGTAGGAATGTTATGAAGAATGGGAGGTTGCAGGGGGTATCAGGAAGAGAGTAGGAGAGGGAAGAAAGTACTGATGAGAGTGGGGTAGACGAGGAGGAGTGTTATGAAGAGTGAGAGGTTGTAGGAGGTGTCAGGAAGAGAGTAGGAGAGGGAAGAAAGATACTGATGAGAGTGGGGTGGACGAGGAGGAGTGTTATGAGGAGTGCGAGGTTGTAGGAGGTGCCAGGAAGAGAGTAAGAGAGGGAAGAAACTACTGATGAGAGTGGGGTGGACGAGGAGGAGTGTTATGAGGAGTGAGAGGTTGTAGGAGGTGTCAGGAAGAGAGTAGAAGAGGGAAGAAAGTACTGATGAGAGTGGGGTGGACGAGGAGGAGTGTTATGGGGAGGGAGAGCTTGTAGAGCGTGTCAGGAAGAGAGTAGAAGAGGGAAGAAAGTACTGATGAGAGTGGGGTGGACGAGGAGGAGTGTTATGAGGAGTGAGAGGTGGTAGGAGGTGTCAGGAAGAGAGTAGGAGAGGGAAGAAAGTACTGATGAGAGTGGGGTGGACGAGGAGGAGTGTTATGAGGAGTGAGAGGTTGTAGGAGGTGTCAGAAAGAGAGTAGGAGAGGGAAGAAAGTACTGATGAGAGTGGGGTGGACGAGGAGGAGTGCTATGAGGAGTGAGAGGTTGTAGGAGGTGTCAGGAAGAGAGTAGGAGAGGGAAGAAAGTACTGATGAGAGTGGGGTGGACGAGGAGGAGTGTTATGAGGAGTGAGAGGTTGTAGGAGGTGTCAGGAAGAGAGTAGGAGAGGGAAGAAAGTACTGATGAGAGTTGGGTGGACGAGGAGGAGTGTTATGAGGAGTGAGAGGTTGTAGGAGGTGTCAGGAAGAGAGTAGGAGAGGGAAGAAAGTACTGATGAGAGTGGGGTGGACGAGGAGGAGTGTTATGAAGAGTGAGAGGTTGTAGGAGGTGTCAGGAAGAGAGTAGGAGAGGGAAGAAAGTACTGATGAGAGTGGGGTGGACGAGGAGGAGTGTTATGAGGAGTGAGAGGTTGTAGGAGGTGTCAGGAAGAGAGTAGGAGAGGGAAGAAAGTACTGATGAGAGTGGGGTGGACGAGGAGGAGTGTTATGAGGAGTGAGAGGTTGTAGGTGTCAGGAAGAGAGTAGGAAAGGGAAGAACGTACTGATGAGAGTGGGGTGGACGAGGAGGAGTGTTATGAGGAGTGAGAGGTTGTAGGAGGTGTCAGGAAGAGAGTAGAAGAGGGAAGAAAGTACTGATGAGAGTGGGGTGGACGAGGAGGAGTGTTATGGGGAGGGAGAGGTTGTAGGAGGTGTCAGGAAGAGAGTAGAAGAGGGAAGAAAGTACTGATGAGAGTGGGGTGGACGAGGAGGAGTGTTATGAGGAGTGAGAGGTTGTAGGAGGTGTCCGGAAGAGAGTAGGAGAGGGAAGAAAGTACTGATGAGAGTGGGGTGGACGAAGAGGAGTGTTATGAGGAGTGAGAGGTTGTAGGAGGTGTCAGGAAGAGAGTAGGAGAGGGAAGAAAGTACTGATGAGAGTGGGGTGGACGAGGAAGAGTGTTATGTGGAGTGAGAGGTTGTAGGAGGTGTCAGGAAGAGAGTAGGAGAGGGAAGAAAGTACTGATGAGAGTGGGGTGGACGAGGAGGAGTGTTATGAGGAGTGAGAGGTTGTAGGAGGTGTCAGGAAGAGAGTAGGAGAGGGAAGAAAGTACTGATGAGAGTGGGGTGGACGACGAGTAGTGTTATGAGGAGTGAGAGGTTGTAGGAGGTGTCAGGAAGAGAGTAGGAGAAGGAAGAAAGTACTGATGAGAGTGGGGTGGACGAGGAGGAGTGTTATGAGGAGTGCGAGGTTGTAGGAGGTGTCAGGAAGAGAGTAGGAGAGGGAAGAAAGTACTGATGAGAGTGGGGTGGACGAGGAGGAGTGTTATGAGGAGTGAGAGGTTTTAGGAGGTGTCAGGAAGAGAGTAGGAGAGGGAAGAAAGTACTGATGAGAGTGGGGTGGACGACGAGTAGTGTTATGAGGAGTGAGAGGTTGTAGGAGGTGTCAGGAAGAGAGTAGGAGAGGGAAGAAAGTACTGATGAGAGTGGGGTGGACGAGGAGAAGTGTTATGAGAAGTGAGAGGTTGTAGGAGGTGTCAGGAAGAGAGTAGGAAAGGGAAGAAAGTACTGATGAGAGTGGGGTGGACGAGGAGGAGTGTTATGAGGAGTGAGAGGTTGTAGGAAGTGTCAGGAAGAGAGTAGGAGAGGGAAGAAAGTACTGATGAGAGTGGGGTGGACGAGGAGGAGTGTTATGAGGTGTGCGAGGTTGTAGGAGGTGTCAGGAAGAGACTAGGAGATGGAAGAAACTACTGATGAGAGTGGGGTGGACGAGGAGGAGTGTTATGAGGAGTGAGAGGTTGTAGGAGGTGCCAGGAAGAAGAGTAAGAGAGGGAAGAAAGCTACTGATGAGAGTGGGGTGGACGAGGAGGAGTGTTATGAGGAGTGAGAGGTTGTAGGAGGTGTCAGGAAGAGAGTAGAAGAGGGAAGAAAGTACTGATGAGAGTGGGGCGGACGAGGAGGAGTGTTATGAGGTGTGCGAGGTTGTAGGAGGTGTCAGGAAGAGAGTAGAAGAGGGAAGAAAGTACTGATGAGAGTGGGGTGGACGAGGAGGAGTGTTATGAGGTGTGCGAGGTTGTAGGAGGTGTCAGGAAGAGACTAGGAGATGGAAGAAACTACTGATGAGAGTGGGGTGGACGAGGAGGAGTGTTATGAGGAGTGAGAGGTTGTAGGAGGTGCCAGGAAGAGAGTAAGAGAGGGAAGAAACTACTGATGAGAGTGGGGTGGGCGAGGAGGAGTGTTATGAGGAGTGAGAGGTTGTAGGAGGTGTCAGGAAGAGAGTAGGAGAGGGAAGAAAGTACTGATGAGAGTGGGGTGGACGAGGAAGAGAGTTATGAGGAGTGAGAGTTTGTAGGTGGTGTCAGGAAGAGAGTAGGAGGGGGAAGAAAGTACTGAAGAGAGTGGGGTGGAAGAGGAGGAGTGTTATGAGGAGTGAGAGGTTGTAGGAGTTGCCAGGAAGAGAGTAGGAGAGAGAGGAAGAAAGTACTGATGAGAGTGGGGTGGACGAGGAGGAGTGTTATGATGAGTGAGAGATTGTAGGAGGTTTCAGGAAGAGAGTCGGAGGGGGAAGAAAGTACTGATGAGAGTGGGGTAGACGAGGAGGAGTGTTATGAGGAGTGAGAGGTTGTAGGAGGTGTCAGGAAGAGAATAGGAGAGGGAAGAATGTACTGATGAGAGTGGGGTGGACGAGGAGGAGTGTTATGAGGAATGAGAGGTTGTAGGAGGTGTCAGGAAGAGAGTAGGAGAGGGAAGAAAGTACTGATGAGAGTGGGGTGGACGAGGAGGAGTGTTATGAGGAGTGAGAGGTTGTAGGAGTTGTCAGGAAGAGATAAGAGAGGGAAGAAAGTACTGATGAGAGTGGGGTGGACGAGGAGGAGTGTTATGAGGAGTGAGAGGTTGTAGGAGGTGTCAGGAAGAGAGTAAGAGAGGGAAGAAAGTACTGATGAGAGTGGAGTGGACGAGGAGGAGTGTTATGAGGAGTGAGAGGTTGTAGGAGTTGTCAGGAAGAGAGTAGGAGAGGGAAGAAAGTACTGATGAGAGTGGGGTGGACGAGGAGGAGTGTTATGAGGAGTGCGAGGTTGTAGGAGGTCCCAGGAAGAGACTAAGAGAGGGAAGAAAGTACTGATGAGAGTGGGGTGGACGAGGAGAAGCGTTATGAGGAGTGAGAGGTTGTAGGAGTTGTCAGGAAGAGAGTAAGAGAGGGAAGAAAGTACTGATGAGAGTGGGGTGGACGAGGAGGAGTGTTATGAGGAGTGAGAGGTTGTAGGAGCTGTCAGAAAGAGAGTAGGAGAGGGAAGAAAGTACTGATGAGAGTGGGTGGACGAGGAGGAGTGTTATGAGGAGTGAGAGATTGTAGGAGGTTTCAGGAAGAGAGTAGGAGGGGGAAGAAAGTACTGATGAGAGTGGGGTGGACGAGGAGGAGTGTTATGTGGAGTGAGGGGTTGTAGGAGTTGTCAGGAAGAGAGTAAGAGAGGGAAGAAAGTACTGATGTGAGTGGGGTGGACGAGGAGGAGTGTTATGAGGAGTGAGAGGTTGTAGGATCAGTCAGGAAGAGAGTAGGAGAGGGAAGAAAGTACTGATGAGAGTGGGTGGACGAGGAGGAGTGTTATGAGGAGTGAGAGGTTGTAGGAGGTGTCAGGAAGAGAGTAGGAGGGGGCAGAAAGTACTGATGAGAGTGGGGTGGACGAGGAGGAGTGTTATGTGGAGTGAGAGGTTGTAGGAGTTGTCAGGAAGAGAGTAAGAGAGGGAAGAAAGTACTGATGTGAGTGGGGTGGACGAGGAGGAGTGTTATGAGGAGTGAGAGGTTGTAGGAGCTGTCAGGAAGAGAGTAGGAGAGGGAAGAAAGTACTGATGAGAGTGGGGTGGACGAGGAAGAGAGTTATGAGGAGTGAGAGGTTGTAGGAGGTGTCAGGAAGAGAGTAGGAGGGGGAAGAAAGTACTGATGAGAGTGGGGTGGAAGAGGAGGAGTGTTATGAGGAGTGAGAGGTTGTAGGAGTTGCCAGGAAGAGAGTAGGAGAGAGGAAGAAAGTACTGATGAGAGTGGGGTGGACGAGGAGGAGTGTTATGAGGAGTGAGAGATTGTAGGAGGTGTCAGGAAGAGAGTAGGAGAGGGAAGAAAGTACTGATGAGAGTGGGGTAGACGAGGAGGAGTGTTATGAGGAGTGAGAGGTTGTAGGAGGTGTCAGGAAGAGAATAGGAGAGGGAAGAATGTACTGATGAGAGTGGGGTGGACGAGGAGGAGTGTTACGAGGAATGAGAGGTTGTAGGAGGTGTCAGGAAGAGAGTAGGAGAGGGAAGAAAGTACTGATGAGAGTGGGGTGGACGAGGAGGAGTGTTATGAGGAGTGAGAGGTTGTAGGAGTTGTCAGGAAGAGAGTAAGAGAGGGAAGAAAGTACTGATGAGAGTGGGGTGGACGAGGAGGAGTGTTATGAGGAGTGAGAGGTTGTAGGAGGTGTCAGGAAGAGAGTAAGAGAGGGAAGAAAGTACTGATGAGAGTGGAGTGGACGAGGAGGAGTGTTATAAGGAGTGAGAGGTTGTAGGAGTTGTCAGGAAGAGAGTAGGAGAGGGAAGAAAGTACTGATGAGAGTGGGTTGGACGAGGAGGAGTGTTATGAGGAGTGCGAGGTTGTAGGAGGTCCCAGGAAGAGACTAAGAGAGGGAAGAAAGTACTGATGAGAGTGGGGTGGACGAGGAGAAGCGTTATGAGGAGTGAGAGGTTGTAGGAGTTGTCAGGAAGAGAGTAAGAGAGGGAAGAAAGTACTGATGAGAGTGGGGTGGACGAGGAGGAGTGTTATGAGGAGTGAGAGGTTGTAGGAGCTGTCAGAAAGAGAGTAGGAGAGGGAAGAAAGTACTGATGAGAGTGGGTGGACGAGGAGGAGTGTTATGAGGAGTGAGAGGTTGTAGGAGGTGTCAGGAAGAGAGTAGGAGGGGGAAGAAAGTACTGATGAGAGTGGGGTGGACGAGGAGGAGTGTTATGTGGAGTGAGAGGTTGTAGGAGTTGTCAGGAAGAGAGTAAGAGAGGGAAGAAAGTACTGATGTGAGTGGGGTGGACGAGGAGGAGTGTTATGAGGAGTGAGAGGTTGTAGGTGCTGTCAGGAAGAGAGTAGGAGAGGGAAGAATGTACTGGTGAGAGTCGGGTGGACGTGGAGGAGTGTTATGAGGAATGAGAGTTTGTAGGAGGTGTCAGGAAGAGAGTAGGAGAGGAAAGAACGTACTGATGAGAGTGGGGTGGACGAGGAGGAGTGTTATGAGGAATGAGAGGTTGTAGGAGTTGTCAGGAAGAGAGTAGGAGAGGGAAGAAAGTACTGATGAGAGTGGGGTGGACGAGGAGGAGTGTTATGAGGAATGAGAGGTTGTAGGAGGTGTCAGGAAGAGAGTAGGAGAGGGAAGAAAGTACTGATGAGAGTGGGGTGGACGAGGAGGAGGTTATGAAGAGTGAGACGTTACAGGGGGTGTCAGGAAGAGAGTAGGAGCGGGAAGAGATTACTGATGTGAGTGGGGTGGACGAGGAGGAGGTTATGAAGAGTGAGACGTTACAGGGGATGCCAGGAAAAGAGTAGGAGAGGGAAGAGAGTAGAGCTAGTATGTTGGGAGACTCAGCATAAGAAAAAGGTAGCTGGTGTTTCTGGGTCACCTAATGAGGAAGGAGGGCTTGGAGAATCTAATACTCACGGAGCGGATAGAGGGAAGGAGAGGTATGGGAAAGCAACGCGAAACATACTTGATGGGCCTGAGCAAGTGTATGGCAAAGCATAGTTTGGGTCACAAGAGAAAGGGTGTTAAGAGCTAGAATTGACAGAGTTAAGTGGAGGTCCATGATCGCTTAAGTCCAAAAGCGACACCACACATAAAGAAAAAAAAAGAAGAACGGCGGACGGCGAAGAAGAAGAAGAAGGAGAAGAAGAAGAAGAAGAAGAAGAAGAAGAAGAAGAAGAAGAAGAAGAAGAAGAAGAAGAAGTATTCCAGACGAACCAATTGTTGTGTTGAAATAGAATCTGAAAGTAATGATTTCAATATTTTCTGTTGTATATGTCTAGACTTCGGATTGATTGAATAGTGAATAGATGTTCAGCACACTCTCGCATAGCCTCCGGTAATCACTAGAACCAACCTGTGTGATACTATACCAATAGCTCTACTAATGCGACTCTACTTTCATTTCTTCGGGTTAATGTTCACCTATCTATTCTGTGTTCTGTTTATCTTGGGGATTTTGGGGTTGTCCGCAGAGTAGCCAGGCATTTTGAATATTGTTGTGGCCTGTGAGGGCCAGGAAGAAAGACACGAAGAGAAGAAGGTAGGTTGAACCAGTGTATTGAAATAATAGAACATATATACATACTAAGAGTGTTATTAGTCAGCAGATAGAAGTGTCCGTCCGAACTGTCAAGTTACCCTGCGTCTCGACAGCTTCTTCTAGAAAATCTCGCAGGTTAGTATTTATAAAGGTGGAAGAGTTCATTCCAATGTAGATAGGGCACCATAATAGATAGATAGATAGATAGATAGATAGATAGATAGATAGATAAAGAGAGAGAGAGAGAGAATACAGATAGAAATAGACAGCGACAGGCATAGTGCTGTGGCCTGTGTGGGCCAGGAAGAAAGACACGAAAAGAAGATGGTAGATTGAACCAGTGTATTGGAATAACAAAACATATATACAAAATAAGAATGTAATTAATTAGAAGATAGAAGTGTCCGTCCGAACTGTCAAGTTACACTTCTTCTCGACTGCCTCCTTTTGAAAGTCTCGCATGTCAGTATTTATGAAAACACACACACACCCACACACACAGACACACGCGCGCGCGCGCGCACACACACACCAGGTAAATTACGGTAGCGAAGACCTCAAAATAACTCAATGTTAAATTTCTTTATTTAATTTAACAGAGTAATATAATGTAGAAAACTTTTTAGATATTCTACAATTTCATAGGTAATACGTATTTCGCAGGCAAACCTTGCTTGCTGCTCGTCAGACCCAAATGATAATGTTGTTGGGTCTGACGAACAGCAAGCAAGGTTTGCCTGCGAAATACGTATTACCTATGAAATTGTAGAATATCTAAAAAAAATTTCTAGACGCGCGCCTATAGCTCAGATGTAGAATCGCCGACTGACGCCAATTGGGTCGGGTTTTTCAATACTGAGTTAAAATCAGTCGGAGTCTAACCGTACTGATGAACTGTGAGACAGCGAAACAGATCTGTCTGCGGACGACTATATATATATATATATATATATATATATATATAATTATGCCCTAATGGTAGCCCCAAGTCAAAAAATGAACTTGGTTCCATGATTGAATATTGAACAAAACAGGACATAACAAAAAATATCAGTGTGTGTGTGTGTGTGTGTGTGTGTGTGTGTGTGTGTGTGCGTGTGTGTGTGCATGTGTGTGTGTGTGTGCATGTGTGTATGTGTGTTTCCTGTTAGGCCAGGAAGAAAGACACGAAAAGAAGAAATATAGATTGAACCAGTGAAAATAACAAAACATATAAACAAAATAAGTGTTATAAGACAGCAGATAGAAGTGTCTGTCCGTTACACTGCGTCTCGACTGCCTCCGTGTATGAGGTCTCGCAGGTTAGTATTTATGAAAGAGGAAGAGTTCATTCCAATGTAGACAGGGCACCATAAAAAATATACAAATTTTCAATTACTAGAGCTTGGAGTTTTTAATTTATTTTTAATTTTTAATTTATTTATTTTAAACATTTTTTTCAAAAATAAAGATCTGCCTCCCTGAAACATGTGGGTGTTTTCCTTTGAAAGATAGTTTTCAGACCGTCGCCGAGATTAAGGAGAACAAGATCCGGCAGCCGATGAGGATTTCGACAGATGATTTCTATGAGTTCTATTTAAGAGAAATGGATCGAACGCTAGAAACTGCAGCAGATCTTAGCTTTGTTGCTCGCACGTCCCGTCCTTGGTATTCTTCGAATTCGGTTAGAAGAAAAACAACTCTGCCATTTCAAGTCACTCCTCTTTTTACCTGTAAAAAGACTGTTCAGCCGCCACTAAAATATCAGACTTCAGAGAAAGTGAACGTGAACTATATTTCTGTTACCTGACAGAAATATGTTTGACATCAAAGGCAGCCGGCTTCAAAAGCAATAGCCAGCGAAAATGATTCACAGATGTGCCTGGCCATAAATGACACAATTCAGCGAATACCCGAGAAGGCAAAATGCGTTTAAGCTTATATAAGTTCGGGGTTTTCCGAAACATCGAGAGAACATCGAGGGAAGGCATAGAAGAGAGAAGAAGAGAACTCCCGCTGGTTAACGACTCCCTACAACTCGCTCTTATGTGCGTGATTCTGTGTGGCTATATATTCTTCCACACCACTGAAGAATAAAAAACGTAAATTTTAATTTTTATATTTAAAGAAAATCGTTAAAATGTTCGGCGAGATTTAGAACAGTGGTATTACGTCGGAATTCGATTCCCGATTTTTAATTACCGAATCGTTAACCGACCGCCATAGCCGGAATTTGAACTCAACATGCCGACTCCACGTTACCCACCGACAGCCATTACGCCAGACACTCATTTTGCAAAAAACATCACCTAACATTTTCGAAGATTTGAGGGCTGCAATTAGAAGAAATCAATGACTGGCTGTGCAAAATTTCAGGGTCAGCCATTTTGAGAATGTCGACACCCGAAAGAAGTCTCCTTAGCAATATTCAGATTTGCTTAACTTACAAATTTCGGCTTCTCTCCAAAGCTAAAATGAAATCTTAAAGGCGAGATATTTCAGGCTTTGGGTGAGATTACAGAAAACGCAGTCATTAAACTAATAACAAGTTAAAAACAAAAGAAAAAAGTCTCTTCACTTTGGATTGAAGAACAGGGATATTTTGACGTGGACTAAGGCGCAATTTTCCTAACTAGGTACGTTTTCATCAATATGAAAAATAACGGGGGCCTTACAAAAACGATCCTTTATATAAAAGATAGCATGCATATTTATGAAAGACTCGTTTTTTTTTTTTTGTTTGGTACGGCCAACTCAATATTTAATGGAAGAATTTTGTATTGAAGCGAAATAATGTTATATAGCAGCATTTGATTAACGACTGTTTTGCGTTTGATTGAACAATAGCGCACTATTTTGCAATAGTCCATGAAACTTAGCCCTGACACATGCTATTGTGATTCGCTGAAGGAGCGCATGCGCGTTCTGTTCTAATAGCCGGAAGTCCATTCCTAATTTAACGACAATGTCTCACATCTGATTACACAATAAGTAACTTAAAAATCAAATAAATCAAATAAATGCAATACTGTTTAATATATATATATATATATATATACAGACTTTATGATATATATATATATATATATATATATACAGACTTTATGATATATATATATATATATATATATACAGACTTTATGATATATATATATTTTTTTTTTTTTGAAGATTTTATTTTCCTTTTTTTCCTTTTTTGGGAGGGAATTCATCTTTTTTTTAATGTATCTTCGATTATCGTTTTTTAAAGTGTTCGTTTTTAAGTGATATATTAATGAGTAACTGGGGGCATTTAACGAAAGAAAAAAAAGAAAGAAAGAAAGAAAGAAAGAAAGAATGAAAGGAAGAAAGAAACAAAGAATAATGTATTGCGCTTCTGAAAAACGTGAAATAAAGAAAAAATAAAAGATAGAAAACTTTAGAAAAGAATTTACAAATAGATATCTCTGCCTGTATTAAAGAAGAAAGAAAAAAAAAAGGAAAGACAGAAATTGAAAGAAAGAAAGAAAGAAAGAAAGAAAGAAAGAAGGACAGGATGTCTAAATAGATATCGGTTCGCTCATTAACGAAAGAAAATATGAAAAATATAAGTTGAGAAATAGGAAAAAAAGAAATGAAGGAAAGAAAATGAAAAAAAAAACAAGAAAAAAACAAAGAAAGGAAGAAACAAGGAAAAAAGAAAAGAAAGATTAATAACGAATTCCTAAATAGATATTGGTGCTATTATTAAAGAAAGAAAGAAAGAAAGAAAGGAAACCTGAAAAAGAAAGAAGAAAGTTACGAACGAGAGAAAGGAAAAGAGAAAAATGTAAAAGCTCATAGAAGGAAATATAAACAAGAAATAGGGTGTGTTTATGTATGTATGGCTGGCCACTCGTATCCAAGAATGCCTCTCTACTAGGGCGGCTAGCTAATCCCCAATGCAGACGTCTGCACAGGGACACTTGTGTTTGTTCAACACCTACAGAGCACAACTGAGGTTTATATTGTAACTTTGCTTAGAGAACCTCAGTTACAATTTCTGGAAGAGAGCATGTTATCTGGCGTGAACAACAGTCTGAACAAGGCCAGAACGCTCAAAATCTCGGTCACGATGACTTGTAACTTCGAGCTAACACAACCTTCGACGACTCCCGTTTATCCAATTTCACTCACAAGGCGTGGTTTTCAGGCACTTTTCAAAGGTGTCGCACACTCGGATCGACCCCAGACCGATAACATCGATAAAGTTGAGATTCGAATATCGGTGTCATGTTCAAAAAATGAATGTTCTAACCATTCGGTCACACGTTTATAGATAAGTAAAAAAAAAAGAGAAAAGTAAGACAGGAACCGTATGAAAAGAACGATTTGAATATATTTGTGATTGAAAAGAAAATATAGACAAAAAAAAAAAAATGCCAGAAGTAAAAATAAACAAACAAAGCATGAAGGAAGGAAAATATTTCCAGTTATATATGAATGAGTTTATTAAAGAAAGAAAGTAAACATAAGAAATAAGGAAAGAAAGAGAGATCGAAAAGAAGTAAAAAAAAGAAAGAATACGTAAAATGTAAAAAAGGAAGAATGAAAGAAAGAAAGAAAAATAGAAAGATCGAAAAAAGAAGGAAAATTTAAAATGTAAGAAAGAAACAAAGAACGAATGAAAACAGAAAAAAGGAACTAAAAAAAGAAAGAAAGAAAGAAAGAAAGAAAGAAAAAGAATGAACGAAAGAAATTAAAAAGAAAAAACGTAAAACGTTAGCAAACAGAACGAAGGAAATAACGAACGAAAGGCACAAAGAAAAGAAAGAAAACGTAAAATGTAAGATAGAAAGAAAGAAAAAGAAAGAAAGAAAAAGAAAGAAAGAAAAAAGAACGAATAAAAGAAATTTAAAAGAAAAAAAAGCGTAAAACGTAAGAAAAAAGAAGGAAGAAAAGAAAGAACGAAAGGCATTAAGAAAAGAAAGAAAACGTAAAATGTAAGAAAGAAAGAAAGAAAGAAAGAAGGGAAAAAGAAAGAAAGAAAAAGAAAGAATGAAAAAAAGAACGAACGAAAGAAATTAAAAAGAAAAAAACGTAAGAAAGAAAGAAAAAACGAAGAAAAAAGAACGAAAGGCACTAAAAAAAGAAAGAAAACGTAAACTGTAAAAATGAAAGAATGAAAGAAAGAAGAAAAAGAAAGAAAGAGCGAAAAGAACTAAAAAAAAAAGAAAGAAAATATAAAATGTGAAAAAAAAAAAAGAAAAAAGAACAAAGAAAGAACTTTCTTTTATTTTCTTTTTATGTCGTTTTAATTTAACATAATTTGAATCATTTTCATTTTATGTATAAGGATATTCAGTTTTATTTATTTATTTGATTAACAAGTGCACCCATGCCGTAATTTTTATTGAAAATCTTGCTTAATGGATTATCATCCTGAAAATCTTTCTTAATCAAAGCGAGGAATTTTTTGCCTAATTTACTTTTAACCATTGCTTGAAATGGGGTGGATATTAAATAATTTTTTTTATTTCTATTTTTCTTCGGAGGCAGATTTTTTTACATAATTAATGTTTGGGTTTTTATAACCACTATTTTTAAAAGCAGTATTATAAAAGTGCTTATTAAACACTTCTTCATTTGCGAAATTTCTACTAATTCTGTCCTCTATGGATGAGACTACATGCTTAATAATTGATGGAGGGTTAGATTTTAGGTTGATATATAAAGTAATTGTATTTGGTTTCCTACATGTTTGGTGTATATTGCTTTCTAAATCTAAAGTCACATAGAGGAAATCTACTTTTTGATATTTTATTAATAGTCACTTTTAATTTAAGGTTTTTAAATTCTCTATATATTAACTTTCTAATTGAATTTATTTTAATATTTGTGGAATTCCTCACAACCATAAGGCCATCATCACTGTATCGTCTAGTATCTTTTCGATTTTCTTAAGTTCAAATTTGAACAGCAAAACCAACGGGAACTTAAATGGCAATAGAATCAGCTTGAGCATTAAAAAACAATCTGAACTGTAAGATTAAATCACAAATAAGCCAACCGGATTTGGAGATTCGGCAGAGTCTAAAGATCCCATTGTTATGTCAAAATTTTCTTTTGAATTATTTTTTTTCACTGTTCTTTATTATGAATGTGTTATAGTAATTTAGCAATGCACACATGAACTCTTCCAAAGTGTAAAAAAGTAGCAGTTTCTGTTTTGTGTAGAAGGCTATTCCAGCAGACCAGAATAACAACCAGACCAATACTGTCACGCTGGTGATTTTCTCATGTATATGTTTGTACCACTGTTCTTTGTTAATATATTTGTTTAACTTTATTCTTTTTGTCGATATTTCTGGCTCCCAACAAGGCTACAACGAGGAGTCTTATGGACCCTAGAGGACCCCAAAAGGAGTGAGTGGAAATAGTCAATATTGGTTCAACATTAGACGCACGGAATTCTATTTTTAGTTACACTTTGTTCTCATCAACAGTAGTTGGTAATCCAGAAAAGGAAACCGAACTAAGAAAAATTGTAACTAACTGTTAGGGCGCCGCTCCTATTTGACTACAAATTGACTGTTCCCATTTCAATATATAGCAATGGTGGATTCTCTACAGGGGAGTCGTACCGAGTCACTAGACTGACGACTCTACGACACTGTCAGCACTCTGCCTTCGGGCGGGGGGCGCTCTCTGCTTCCGAGCAGAGAGCAATAACCCAGTCGTGGTTCCGCCGAAGGGTAGAACCACGACTGGGGAAAAATAGACAGATATTTTTTGGCCCGGCTATATGGCCGGGAATACCCACAATAAAATGACCATGTGTCACATCCAGCCTTGCGTGGGAAGGCTAGTAAATACAGTCGTAGAGAGTCACTAGACTGACGACTCTACGACACTGTCAGCCCTCTGCTTTCGGGTAGAGGGCGCTCTCTGCTTCCGAGCAGAGAGAAATAACCCAGTCGTGGTTCCGCCGAAGGGTAGAACCGCGACTGGAAAAAAATAGACAGATATTTTTTGGCCCGGCTATATGGCCGGGAATACACACTATAAAATGACCATGTGTCACATCCAGCCTACGTGGGAAGGCTAGTAAATACAGTCGTACAGAGTCACTGACGACTCTGCGACACTGTCGGCTTTCTGCCTTCGGGTGGAGGGCGCTCTCTGCTTCCGAGCAGAGAGCAATAACCCAGTCGTGGTTCCGCCGAAGGGTAGAAGCACGACTGGGCAAAAATAGACAGACATTTTTTGGCCCGGCTATATGGCCGGGAATACCCACTATAAAATGACCATGTGTCACATCCAGCCTTGCGTGGGAAGGCTAGTAAATACAGTCGTAGAGAGTCACTTGAGAGTCTCTAATGAGTTACTGAAGAGTCAGTGCGAGTCAGTGAAGAGTTAGTCACACTTCCGGTGGCGTACCGGAAGTAATCACGTATACACACGTCTTACGACGGATTGGACTCTTGTATCTTTCTATTGTAAATATTACTAATCACTTCTGTACATACTAACCGTCTTTCCGCGGAATACAACTTATATTCTGATTCTGTTGTTGAGTTATTCATTTATACTTGGCGACATAACACTAACCTACATTAAACTTGAACGCGAGCCACTAATTCATGTTTGTCGAGAAAAAAAAAGGAACTCGTGATTCCCTGAGTAAATAAGGAATTTAAAGTTATTTTTATTTACTTCAATTAATTTTTATTTCAGTTTACTAATTTTTTGTTTTTTGTAATTGTATTCGGTTTGATCTCCACTCCACGAAAAAAAAAAAAAAAAGACACGGATAAACATTGATAAAGTTACATCGCCATTCTCGATTTTCTTAAGTTCAAACTTGAACAGCAAAACCAACGGGAACTTAAATGGCAATAGAAGCAGCTTGAGCAGCAAAAAACCCAGCTGGATACACAAAAAGAGTGACTTGAATTAATGTTTGCGAGTAAACTCAGGTCTGTGTTCGACAAGCTACTTCCCAAATATACAAAACCTAGACGAACAACCACAGTACGTACAAAACGCTACAAACCCGGAGAGAAAGTTTTTTTTCCTGATGTTTCGGGATAATAAATATTTTGGGCAAATGGGTTCAATTGAGAACAAGGTAGAAAATATGGTGTACATAATTAAAGGTATTCAGTTACTCACAAAAGACATTTAAACCAGATCAGGAAACGTCTGTCGGACGATGATCACAGCGCTCCACCGGAAGAGAAAGAAGTTATGGGTGCCATTTACGATACTTATAACATGTCAATACCGCAAAGCCCTCGGAACAGTGCCGTTTCAAAACAAAATTACGGACTTTTTCGTCGTAAATCCCAAAAGAAAAAATATTAAGACTCCTGTGGAGTTGACACTTAGAAGATGGGTGTTATGGTATTTTACCCATGCGCATCTGAACACTTCCAAACTATAAATAAGCAACAGTTTCTGTTTGTATGGAAGGCTATTCTAGCAGAGAGCTCTGACAGCCGAACCAATACAGTCACGCTTATGTTGTATATGTTTCTACTATTGTTCTTTGTTTATGTACTTACTAGCAGTATAGCCCGGTGTTGCTCGGGTTTAATGAAATCTTTAAAACTAATCCATGGTCCTAGAGCTCAGACTCTTTGGACGTTGGCACGAAAGACTAAAAAGCAATAGTTGTTTCCAGTTAAAGCGAAACCGTAGACTGAAAGAAAAATGAATGGATGTAAGTCAAATTTTGATTTCCTGGTATCGACATCAAATAGGTTTTTTCGTCGTAAACTGAATTTTGAAGGCTAAATAAGTCCTCTGAGTAAATGGTATCATGGCTGAGACTAAGAACTACAATTATCCCTACTTAGAGCCAAACCCGAAGCAAAAACTAAAATAAAAGGGCTGAAAAAATACAGACATACAGGCAGATAAAGAGACACACACACACAAACATCTTGCCTTTTATATATATATATATTATCGATTTTCTGCACTAAAACCTGCCACCTTGAAACTTCTGAATGTCGTTTCTTATATCTTTGTCTATGAGTGTATCAAATTTGATTAAAATTGGACCACTCTTTCTATCACCCGATATTTTCTAGTATCGATTTTCGATATTTATTGGTGGTACCTCGACACAAAACCTAGCTAAGAACACTCGCAGACTCTTATAGTACAACTGTGTAAATTTTAAAGAAAATCGGTTCAGCCGTTTCGGAGTATATAGTTAACGGACACACACACACACACACATACACACACACATACACACAAAGTTTCATTTATAAATGAGTTTGGATTTAATTCTATTCCGTCCTTGTGTGTTTATTTTTTCCCCCCAAAATGCCATAACCGAATGAAAACAGCCATTTTTGCATTTATTATGATGTTACTCTCATCCTTCGATAGATCCGAATAAATAGTGCCAGCTTCTAGTGTAGTAACAAATGGTTCGCTCGATATCGATGGGTAATGTTCCTCAATATCGAACTGATTTAAAGAAGAGTTTTTTTTTCTTTTATATTACAAAACAAATTTCTTACTTTGGTGGTATCGATCCATAGTTTTAATCCAAAGTACTCCATATTTTGCTTGTTTACTCATTCGATTCTATTTTTACTTATTTTTCCAATCTCAGGTCTTTTCGGATTTATTATCCTCGTGGTAGGATTTGTATTATACTCCTGCTTATGCCCTTTTATGATCATATAACATTCCTTTCTGCTAAGGCTTGCTACTCTATTGCTTATTTTCAGTCTCTCGGTAATTTTTAACCAGAATCATTTATATTTTAAATAAATTTTCTATACTGTTATTTACTTTTTTATAGTTATTTGTAAAATTTTTCATAATGAGAGAATTATTATTTTTTTATAATCATATTTTTATATATCATATCGTAAGGCATTTTACTTCCACTGTTTTGCAGGGGTTTACATAGAAAGAATGTTATGTGAAAGAGTGACAGGTTATAGGGGGTGTCAGGAAGTGGGTAAGAGAAGAATGAGAATACTGATGAGAGTAGAGTAGAGAGAGAAAGAAGCATGAGAGGAGGATGAATGTGACCATAAAGTGAGGGATCAGTTTATATATGATTGTAATGTAGAATTGATCCCCCACTTTATACCCACATCATAATAGTATAGATTTTTTTATAATCATATCGCCCCAAGCAAGGCATTTTACTGCCACTGTTTTGCAGGGGGTTTCATTGGAGGAAACTCATGAGAAAGAGTGACAAGTTATAGGGGTGTCAGGAAGTGGGTAAGAGAAGGATGAGAATACTGATTATCTATCTATCTATCTATCTATCTATCTATCTTTTTTATAATTATATCGTCCCGAGCAAGGCATTTTACTGGCACTGTGTTGCAGGGGGTTACTTAGGAGGAAAGTTATGAGAAAGAGTGACAGGTTATAGGGGGTTTCAGGAAGTGGTTAAGAGAAGGATGAGAATACTGATGAGAGTGTAGTGGACGGAGAAAGGAGCATAATAGAAAGGGTGCAGTTTAATGAGATAGGAGATGACTATTGACTTTACGTTTAAATTCTTAGCTGTCGGGAAAGCAAGAAAATGGAAGGGAATTCCACAGGCGGGAAGTGCGAGAAAAGAAGCTGTTGGAGCAGAATTTGCGTTTACAATTGATTGGTTTCACAGTAAAATGGTGGGACCTATTTGCTAATCTTGTTGCTCGAGTAAACTTATATATAGGGGCTACCAGTGAGCTAAGTTCATCGGAGCAGATGCCGTGAAAGTTTTTTTTTTTTTTTTAATCATTTCACCCCGAGCAAGGCAGAAACGCCACTGATGTGCAGGGGGTTACATAAATGTAAAAAGATTAATTAGAAAGGAGTGAGGAGTACAAGCTAGTTAGAAAGGAACAATAGAAAGCTGAGAAAGCAGGTGCAATGACAGATACATGGGTGGAGAGAAGGTGAAGATTACACAGGGGAGGGGAGAGAACTAGTGTTCAGTGGTTAGTAGGTGAGTATTAATTTTGCTTTTAAATTTCTGGAGGTCGTAGCCGTCAGGAAAGCAAGAATACGGGAGTGAGTTCCACAGGCGGAAAGTGCGAGAGAGGAAGCTGCAGGAGTAGAATTGTCGTCTGCGTTTGGCTAACCTGACTGTGAATGGGTGGGACCCAGTTGCCAGTCTGGTTGCACGGGTAAACACCTGTTGAGGAGGCATCAGTGACTTAAGCTCAGTAGAAGAGACACAGGGAAGCCATATTGCGCCGGTGAGAAAGTGACTGTATCTGATCTGCTAAGTCGGGATCTATCACATTACAGACTCTCTGTTGGATTTTGTCAAGGACACCTAGGTGGATAACAGGAGCACCCGACCAGATTATATTCCTTATTTATAGAAATTTGCTGTTTTATTCAATTTTATAAATATTTTAGAATATTTTTAATTTCTTTCACTTTCTTTGAAAGGCTTTGTTGAAAATAATTTTTTTTTTAATGAAAAGTGATGTTATTTACTCTCTAAAGTTAATCAATTTCAAATCCACACAACTTTTCAATACATGGGGTGTTTGTTGAATTTTAAAGCCACATACTTCCTGCTTCTTAGGTAAATTTTCTTTTTGTAAGAAAAAATGAGCTTTCCATCTCAATTTTCGAATCAAATCCACTGTTTCTAACAAAATATTCTCTTTGGTTATTATTAGGCATAAAAAATCATAATAATATTTCAAATAAAAGTTTAGACCTATCTAAAAATAAGAATAATCCAAAATCTAAAATCAATAATGTAATTGTAAAACGCCCGTAGAGTGTAAATTGGAAAACAAGTGCCTTGCACAATCTATTGTTTATCAATGTACAATTTCTTGTATGCAAAACCCTAGTAATATAAATAGGTATATTGATAGTACTAACAATTCGCTAAAAAAAGCTTTTTTCAATACACTCCCTCATTTAAGTACAGAAATAGACATCCCTATTGAAATATTTCTGGTATTTAAAAGAAACCAATAAAACTCCCACAATAGAATGAAAATTTTTTTAAAAGTTAGAATATGTAAGTCTTTAAACAACTGATGCCACTTATGTCTATATGAAAACTAAATATTATTAACTTTCTTAAGAATAAAAATCTATTAAATAAACGTAATTATAAATGTCATATGTAATCATAACAAAATGTTCCCTTTAGAGAATGGCTAAAAAATTTCAGAAAAGAATATCGATTAACTTACATATATTCGATAATTTGTTTTGTTTTATGATATAATATTAATTAAATAGATATTACATTTTTTGCAAATTAAGAGTTTATTTGTTTGAATTTTTTTTTAATCATATCACCCCAAGCAAGGCGGTGACGCCACTGATGCGCATGGGGCTACTTAAGAGTAAAATGATTGGAAAAGAGAAAGCCGGGAACCACATCCTAAAAAGGAAACAAGGGATGAGCCTCTTCACCTGTTCAAATTACGTGGGTAGAGTGTGAACCGGGCGATAGTTAAGTCTATCTACTCCAATTGACAACAAAAAAAAAAAAAAAAAAAATAGAAATGAAAAAAGTGAAAGAAGATTGGAAAAAAAAAAGCCGGGAACCACATCCTAAACAGAAAACAAGAGATGAGCCTCTTCACCTGTTCAAAAGACGTGGGTGGAGTGTGAACCGGACGACAGTTAAATCTATCTACTCCACATCCTAAACAGGAAACAAGGGATGAGCCTATTAAATCTGTGAAAATAATGCACTCTGACACGAAATAAAAATAGTAATATCACACTGAAATGTCTCTTTAAGTCAGATCGAATATAAAAAAATGTTTTCTTTCTTACTTTTTTGTTTTATAAAAATAATGGGATAAGATAAGACAATAATTTTGTAACAATAATGGATACATCACACCGGAAAAGATGCAGTCTAGACTATAGCTAAATAAGCTGACACTTTCCAGTTAAGCTTGAAAAAAGAAATCCGGTATTGCCCAAACATATAACCTATATTTTCAAATTTAAAAGTTGAACTTCATTCTGATTACTTAAATTAAACACATACATGATTTTTTTCATATTAACACTTTAAATAACAAGCGTATTGTTTTCTACATTGAAATGTAAGTCTTTTTTACAACAATGAGTCAACATTTCCTGATGATGAGATAAAATCTCGAAACATAGAAATTTCCGTCTCGCAATGTAAATTAAATTAATTAAAAAAAGAAACTATTCATAATTATATTATGCACAATAATGCATGTTTTATTAGGCTCTTTTTGACAAAAAAGTAAATGCCGGAGAACTCAGAATTCTAAAAATGCTGGTTCTCTTTACCTGGATATATATATATATATATATATATATATATATATATATAGATTAGTCATCCACATACATTCCTGTAACGCAATATCCCAGCTCATCAGTGTGGCTAGACACATCCACATGCTTCTGGCCGGGATCGAAACTCGACGGATTTGATGTCAGTCAGAGTGGCAACCCCCCAAGCCATAGGCGCATGGAATAAGAGAAGGGAAATTTTAACATGTTGTTTATAAGCGGTGTATACACACGCCAGTCACCGAAAGAACTCGATTCATTTCTGAAGAGTAATGGTATACATCGCACAAGTCAAAACTATTTAAAAAACGTAACTAGAGCATGCATATATATATATATATATGATATGATATACGGATGACAGTAATATATATATATATATATATATATATATATATATTACTGTCATCCGCAGACAGATCTGTTTCGCTGTATCACAGCTCATCAGTACGGTTAGACTCCGATTAGCTACGTAACCCAGGCTCGAAACCCGACCGCATTGGCGTCAGTCGGCGATTCTACCTCTGGGCCACGGGTTGTTCGGTGGAAGAAGGCTGTCTTTTTAGCGCATATCATATGACGCGCCCAATGGCTAGAGTGCTCAAATTCATTTTTACTGAATGAGCGATGCGTGCACGCTAGAGTGGATATATATATATATATCCAGGTGAAGAGAACCAACAGTTTAAAAGTTGAGCTACATTCTGAGTAGTCAAATTAAACATACACATCTTGTTTTCGCTCCCACCATCCATATTAATTCTTTAAATAACAAACATATTGTTTTCTACATTCAAATGTAAGTCGTTTTCTCAACAATGAGTTAATGTTTCCTGAATTCCTAGTTAGAATATATATATATATATATATATATATATATATATATATATATATAGAACTCAATTAATTTCTGAAGAGTCACGCATATAGCAGAAGTGGAAACTGTTTTTAAAATTTTCTTCTCCAGATAGCTCAATCGTAATGAGAGCATAATATATTAGTCATCCACATACAAGCCTGTTTCGCTGTATCACAGCTCATCAGTGTTGCTAGACACATTCACTTGCTTCCAGCCGGGAAACTCGACCGATTTGGTCGCTACTCCCTAGGCCATCGGTGCATGGACAGTTTCCACTTCTGCTATATGCGTGACTCTTCAGAAATGAATTGAGTTCTTTCGGTGACTGGCGTCTGTATACACTGCTTATATACAAGCAGTTAAAATTTCCTTTATCTGGTTCCATGCGCCGATGACCTAGATAGTAGCTACTCTAATTGACACCAAATCTGTCGAGTTTTGATCCCGGCCAGAAGCAAGTGGATGTGTCTAGCCACACTGATGAGTTGTTCCTAAGGGTAACAACTTTTTGACCTTTTAATGATAAGTCTCTTGTAAGTTTCCATAGCAAAAGAAAATCTTCAGTTTAATAAAAATAATTTAAAAAAAAATAGAAATTATTTGGAAAATCTTATTTCTAAACGATTTGTATTGAACTTTTGAATTTTTAATTTATAAATAGTCTTTTTTAATGAATTAATAACCGATGACACTGAGTAGCTAGAAGAAATTTAATTGATGTTTGAAACTTTAATTAGCAAAGAAAGAAATGAAAAAAATTCTCACAAAAATTCATTATTCATCGAAATATTTCTTATTCTTCTTCGTCAGAATATGATATTCTAAAATTATATTATTTATAAAATCAAAAAATAGCGTACTTTTGTGCTTTTTTGATTTTACTGTTCAGAGCGGATTTTCAGAAAAATGGTCTCGTAATTAAAAAACATTACATAACTTCCCCAATGTGTCCTGCATTTAACTAATAAAAAAATGGTGTAGATAATGCATTTCTAGAAGCTTTTTGCAATTAATTGCAGTTGGGAGTAAAAGATATAAAAAGAATCGTAAATGTTCGTTTTAGGTACCGACGGCTTTCCCCTTTCAAATTTACCCAAAACAGCATTATTTCTGTGCAAATGTATATGCTGAACTCAAATCAACAATTAGTTATTGAAGAAATTTACCTTTTTTGCTTTGAAAATCCATAAAAAAAAAACGAACTATATCTTGCACTTTTTCTCTCCTGTAACTCTCACGAAGTCATGTAATTAACTGCAGAATGACGTTCTACGTAGGCAGAATTTTTTGTCGAATTTTGGCCGATTTTGAAACTTCCGGCGATGTACTTCCTGTTCTGTGAGTTACAAGTGTATAAATACAATAGCGCATTACTTTAATTTCCGGAGGTACATCGCCGGAAGTATCAGTAAATGAAAAAAAAAATAGACAAAACATCTGGCAAAATTCGTTCAAATGCACAGTACGTCATTCTGCAATTAATTACATGACTTCGTGAAAGTTACGGGAGAGAAAAAGTGCAAGATAGAGTTCGTTTTTTTTATGGACATTTAAATAAAAAAAGGTAAGTTTCTTCAATAACTAACAGTTGATTTGAGCTCATCATATACATTTGCACAGAGATAATGCAATTTGAGATAAATTTGAAGGGGAAAAGGCGACAGGACTTACAACGAAAATTTACCAAAAGAATTTACCAAGATATTTTTAAAATAATCATTGTATAAATAATTTAATTCATTTGTGAATAAGTCTTGAAAGTTTTATTAAAATCAGACAATAAGTTGAGTTTTGCGAGAATTTTAAAATTAATGTGTCTTTCAACAACCAAAAAACAACCTGCGTACTCTTACGTTTCTTTACGTTTTCTTTACGTAAACATGGTGTGAATTGCTGAAAGAAAAAAGAAAGTTTAATTGAAATTTCGAACATGTTAGAAAGCATTAAAAAATTTAAAAGAATAATCGAAACAAAATTTTATCTTTCCTCTTAATAATAGCGAAAACATTTTAAAAATGTTCTTTTGAGTTTGAGCCTTAAAAGGCTATGCTGTTTTTATACATATATAGTTACGTAAATTAAATATACATAGGAGGACACAGGCATGTTATTATTCAGGTGTTAATAAAACAGTGGTTAATGTAAAATGAACAAAGTAATTTTATTAGTCATCCACATACAAGCCAGTTTCACTGTATCACAGCTCATCAGTGTAGCTAGACACATCCACTTGCTTCTGGCCGGGATCGAAACTCGGCCGATTTTTAGTCGCTACTCACTAAGCTATATATATATATATATATATATATATATTGTGAACACCAATATATGCTTAGAACCAAAAAAATACCCAAATGTTGGAGAATTTTTATCATTATTTTCAACTGAAATTAAAGCAAAAATACGACGTTTAGAACGGCTCATGATTAAACATAATAGACATTCATTGTCTCTTATATTTAGCAGTATATGTTTAGAAAATTATTTCCTACCTCGATACACTATATATATATATATATAAGCATTCGGATGTCTAACCGTACAGATGAGCTGTGATACAGCGAAATAGATCTGTTTGCGGATGACTATATATATATATATATATATATATAATTTTTACTCTTGTTATTAAAAAAACAGTAATCTACCTTTATAAAGTTCATCATCTAGTGAAATTAAATTCAGATTTATTCAACTATCAGCTGAAAGCATAACGCATGTAACTATTATATATATATATAGTCATCCGCAGACAGACCAGTTTCGCTGTATCACAGCTTACTCAGTACGCTACCGATTGCTTTTTAACCCAGGATTGAAACCCGACAGATTTGGCGTCAGTCGGCGATTCTACCTCTGAGCTAAGGGCACTCGGTAGAAGGTGGCAGACTTTTTAGCGTGTATATTATTATTATACACGCCCAATAGCTGAGAGTGTTCTAATTCATTGTTGAACGAACAATGTGTAGATGCTAGATTAGCTACTGTTTTTCAAAGTTATACCATTCTTCCAGAGTACACCATATATATATATATATATATATATATATATATATATATATATATATAAGTATGTGTGGGATAATATTCCTTGTCCAAAGAAACACTATTTTTTAAAAAAGTGCTCAATACAAAGTAGAGCTAATAATATTTATTCAGAAATTATAACATGGATATGTTACAATATCACTACAAAAGTAGCCATTTTGTTTCGACACTTTTTATGTCTTGTCAAGTGATGTGGTCATTCTAAATTCCACATCACTTCACAAGACACAAGAAGTGTCGAAAAAAATAGCCACTTTTGTCGTGATATTGTAACATATCCATGTTATAATGTCTCAATATATATATATATATATATATATATAATAACTACATAGACTCTGTAAGTATGCAGGCCGTAAATTTATACTAAAATAAACCTCCGAAAAAACCATTAACAAACAGAACCTAAATCCGTTACAATCCGGTGTACTAAGACGTCGGATAAATTGGGAGAGAAAAAAGAAACCCGCGGAACAAGAACAAAACATTCAATACTCCGCAGTAAAGAAAAAACCTCAAACGGAACCAAACACAAGAAAAAGTGCTCAATACAAAGTACGAAAGAAAAGATACAATAGTAGAGCAAAAACACACAAAAATCTAGAGTGAGCCAAAACCTACCGCGGTTTCACACTACGGATCGTCAGAGCAAAGGCTGTCTTTATATATATATATATATATATATATATATATATATATACAAATATCTAGAGTGAGCCAAAACCTACCGCGGTTTCACACTACGGATCGTCAGGGCAAAGGCTGAAACACTAAAGATAAAAGCAAATAAATAGATATACACTAAGGTAGGGGGTTCTTCTTGTGTTGGTATGGTTCCCCCCTACCTTAGTGTATATGTATTTATTTGCTTTTATCTTTAGTGTTTCAGCCTTTGCCCTGACGATCTGTAGTGTGAAACCGCGGTAGGTTTTGGCTCACTCTAGATTTTTGTGTATATATATATATATATATATATATGTGTGTGTGTGTGTGTGTGTGTGTGTGTGTGTGTGTATGTATGTTTGTATGTATGTATAGACATATATAACTAGCCTACTCCATATTTTAATAGACAGAGAAGGAATTTAAGAAATGTAATCGCGGTAGTTAACCGAAAGTATCGTGAGACCTTACACCGTTCTCGAAAACCTGATACTGAATAGAGCAAACATAGTTAGCTGTCTGCGCATGCTCAGACAATTTTGAATTTACTTTATCTGATTATATTTAATCGGAATCTGGGAACGAAGTCATCTCATATTCTTATTAATTTTGACATTTGCGAAAAGAGGCGAGCGTTCCTGTTGAAATAATTCAACACAAACACACACTAAAAAAAAAAAAAGATAAAACTGAAAAACCTAACTTGACATACGTGTGTTGTTTCCGCTTGTTTGAAGGTGCATGTCTGACATATTTGACACAGAAAATGTGTACTTGTAAATGGTATTAGCTGGGATTGGCAATTTCATCAGTATGGAATGTGACAGCGAGAGATAAGTTTCAATATATAGAGAGAATTTGAAACGCAAAAGACAAATTGAATATGGAAAGTAAATGAAACAGTTTGGCAAAATGAAAATGTACACAAATTCAGTGTGGAAAGTAAAAATGAAACTAGGTAAGACATTATAAGTGATAGCAAATGCAAATTCAGTGTGGAAAATGAAAGTGAAACTAGATGCAAATTCAGGGTGGAAAATGAAAGTGAAACTAGATTCAAATTCAATGTGGAAAGGAAAGACATTGTCAATGAAACCAGATGCAAATTCAGTGTGGAAAGTAAAGGCGTAAACATAGAACAAAGAGTCTCGATCTTCGCGTGTTTGTATATTTTAAAATTCTGTTGACCCAGTAAGCAAAAGAAAAAAAAAAGTCTAAATGTCGATTTTATCACTTTTCTCAGACATTCATGTTCATATAAAATATTTGTACGTTGATATGTATCTCTTGTGTCAGTGTAATCTCAATCGGAATGTTCATATAAATCTTTGTCTGTTATAATATATAAGTTTATATCTACATATATCTCAATTGTTTATCTATCTATCTATCTATCTATCTATCTATCTATCTATCTATCTATCTATCTATCTATCTATCTATCTATCTATCTATCACAGTCAGTTCATATCTATCTATCTATCTATCTATCTATCTATCTATCTATCTATCTATCACAGTCAGTTCATATCTATCTATCTATCTATCACAGTCAGTTCATATCTATCTATCTATCTATCTATCTATCTATCTATCTATCTATCTATCTATCTATCTATCTATCTATCACAGTCAGTTCATATCTATCTATCTATCTATCTATCTATCTATCTATCTATCTATCTATCTATCTATCACAGTCAGTTCATATCTATCTATCTATCTATCTATCTATCTATCTATCTATCACAGTCAGTTCATATCTATCTATCTATCTATCTATCTATCTATCTATCTATCTATCTACACAGTCAGTTCATATCTATCTATCTATCTATCTATCTATCTATCTATCTATCTATCACAGTCAGTTCATATCTATCTATCTATCTATCTATCTATCTATCTATCTATCTATCTATCACAGTCAGTTCATATCTATCTATCTATCTATCTATCTATCTATCTATCTATCTATCTATCTATCTCAGGTCTCTTCTTCTTCACCTATTATCATGAATAAATAAGACACCACGATAAGGGAAATGAACTCGGCAAAATGCCTTAATTAAAGAACTCAGAAAGAGTTTAGAGTTAGCGTTTCGAGTGAGTTCTGATAGTCTGATTGTTAAAGTACAATGGCTTCAGTCGCGACATAATGCTATAACCGTTAGTAACGATTTATAACAATAGTGACGAGGAATTAAAACTTATACGAAGTACGAAAAATATCTTTTTTGCTCCGATGCACATCATAAAATGACGACGAAAAATTAGAACCTTGTTGGCGTAATTTTGTTCGTTGCCACCCATGATGAAAGAAACAAACAAAAAAAGAACCCCCCCCCAGATATTCATAAATATAGAAGTATTATTAACCCAAGTGGTAAAAATACAATAACAACAACAGCAACAACAGCAATTGTTGAAACTCCGGAAACAGCAAATGTTAATTGAAATTATTCAGAAAAAAAAAAAAATAATAAACGGAAAATCCTGAAAATTTTAACTATTTCCTGGTAAATGCTATTAACATACAATTCAGATGATGGAATTACCTTTTCTGCTTTTTTTAAAAAATACTAGCAAATTTACAGAGAAGGATGCAGCGACTAGGAAGAAGAAAAAAAAATTTTGTTAAGAAAATAGCAAGAGTAGAGGATGACAAATGCTGTAATTTTGTTACTCACTTAAGTGCCCTACGTGATACACGCTTGAACGATTGTCTCGAAAGAGACATGACTGACTGGGTAGAAGATTATCCTGTAGTAGGTTGCCAAAACTTTTTGCCGTAGACTGGTTGCCAGCCAAAGCTATAGAACCCAATATGTCCTGTTATTTAACCCATAACTGGAGGGAAGAGAAATATTAATACCTTTCTCAAGAGCATTTACGCGTAACGTGAATGTAAGGAGTCCAACTGGAATTCGAACTTGGCTCTCCGATTTCTAGTTCTAAGCCGACTATCGGGAAAACCAACAGAAAATTACTTTGAAGAATAGCTTGTTATTCAATACTCATTAGATGTACATGAATCTGTCGAAAAAAGTAGACGAAAGATTTTGTCATATATGCTTAACAAAAAGTGTGAGATATTCAAATAAAACGATTTGACTCCGGATATGTTTAAAGGTTTCATTTTCGTTCAACGGTTAAAGACGCATCAATGCGTGCTAGAATCCTGACGAAACTAGAACAGAACATAAAAATTAATCCTACAAGAAATATTGGACGAATGTCACAGAAGCCTAACTCTGAGAAGCGATACGAGGGAAACTAAATGGCAAAGAAAAATGCGGAAAAATAAAATTTAAATAAAAATTAATCCATGTTTCAGAAGTTGGGGGTTACATCTTAGAGACGACTGTGCTTTTAAGAATTAAAAGTGTTACAAGTTTGAAATAAGACGAGGGTCATTCAATAGGTAATGTGGATTTTTCGGTATAAGAACTTCTAATACAGATAGAAGCTTACTTTTTTATTTTTCAACGTCACTTTTAATCTACGTGCCTCTCGTGAACGCTTTCAAGGGACCAAATAGGTGAATTTCTAAAGAAGCAAGGTCTGAGCTGTAAGGGGGATGAGAGAGCAGTTCCCAGCCCAGCTCGTTGATGATCTGCACCGTTTGGGCTGCTGTGTGAGGCCTTGCGTTGTCTTGATGCAAGACGACTCCATATGGACAATTTTGTGTGCTATCCCAACAGATAGGCTCAATGTCCTTGCAATGTCATCCACTGTCATCCTTCTATTAGACTGAATGAGGTCATTGACTGATTTGATCACCTCAGGAGACCTCACTTGTGTAGACCTCCCAGGCCTGTTTTCATCCTCAACACTGCTCCGTCCTTCTTTAAACAATTTAGCCCACTTGTAGACATTTTTGGGCTGAAACTGGTGGCATCATACACAGTTGACATTCTCCTATGAATTTCAACTAATTTGCACCCTTCAGCAATCAAAACCTTGATAACTGACCTCTGTTCAATACTGGAGTATGCTTCTTGATCGGCCATCTTTGTTAATCTCCAAAACTCTCAAAGTTTATTTTCAAACTGCAAAAAATTAAATCCCTTTGAAAAAGAAGTAAAGGAAAAAATTAAAATAAAATTATGCTTCTATCTGTATTAGAAGTCCTTATACCGAAAAATTCACCTTATTTATTGAATGAACCTCGTAGAAGTCCTTATACCGAAAAGTTCACCTTATTTATTGAATGACCCTCGTAGATGTCCTTATACCGAAAAATTCACCTTATTTATTGAATGACCCTCGTAGATGTCCTTATACCGAAAAATTCACCTTATTTATTGAATGACCCTCGTAGATGTCCTTATACCGAAAAATTCACATTATTTATTGAATGACCCTCGTAGAAGTCCTTATACCGAAAAATTCACATTATTTATTGAATGACCCTCGTAGAATAAAAGAACCTATGCAATTCTGTATGATATCTTAGACGTCCCAATATCACAAGCATTTGTTGAAGATACAAGTATTAGTATCAGAAAAAAGAAGACGCACGGAAAAAAACTAGTGGTTGACCCCAAAACAAAAGAAATACAAAGATCAGTACGTGGCGAATACACCAGAAAGAGAAGTGGGTGAACACTAAGAAATAAAATAAAATTAGAAAAAAAGGAAATAAAAAATAAAATAAAAGAGAATCAGTAATGTGATCGGTACCGACTTGGAGGCTCGACTACAGCCACTTTTCCACCGACGTGATGTGGCTTCTCTTTGTCTGTTCTATAAATACTTCCATGGCTTCTGTTCCAAAGAGCTTATTAGATCCCAAGTAGACATGTACGCCGATGACACAACAATCTACTCTCGCATCGATCAAAAACCAGGTGTGGGCGACAAAGCGAACCTCGCTGCCGAGCTTGAAAATGACCTCCAATCCGTAGTTGCCTCGGGTAGGAAATGGCTAGTAAATTTCAATGTTTCTAAAACGAAGCTGTTATCAACTAACTACCATAGACAATCGCATCTACCTCCTATTAGGCGGGTAAGGATACCGAGAATGAGGGTTGGGTAGATGAGAGTGTTCTGAGAATAATTGGGAGTTAGTGTGATAAGGATACCGAGAATGAGGGTTGGGTAGATGAGAGTGGCGTCGGGGAGATCATTAATGTACATCAGAAAGAGCGTGGGACCTAGGATAGAACCTTGAGGGACGCCCGCGTTCGTATGGTAGTGTTGGGAGGCATGCCCATTTAATACTACCTTCAATGTGCGGTTAGAGAGGAATGACTGGATGAGGTCAAACAGGTGTCCAGTTATCCAGTAGCTCCGCAGTTTGCATAAGAGCCCAGCGTGCCAGACCCTATCGAACGCTTTGGAGATATCCAAGGCAACGGTTCCGGCTTCGTCATTCTTGTCAAGTGCCCGGCATATGTACTCGGTAATGGTCGTTAGCATATCAGCAGTAGACCTGGTGAAGCGAAACCCGTACTGTTTGTCAGAGAGAAGCCTGTGGGCCGTGAGATGCTGAATAACCTCGGCGTTGATAATGGCTTCGAAAACTTTGCCGAAGATCGGAAGGAGAATAATAGGACGGTAATTGGCGGGGTTTGACATAACCATAAATACATCAAAAGGGAATCAAGTAACTCCATAGAGTCACCAACAATCTACACAAATCCATCCAATTTCGGTTAAGTACGAACTCTAGCAATAAAGACATTTTTAACAATTCTAAAATTAAATGCATTAATACTATAGAATAAATAAACTCAACACTAGTTCAGAAAACTCCGTTAAAAACAAGGTAGGCATAAATAAGCAGAAAACATGTAAACGTAACATTATTTGCTTTAACCCAACTTTCAGACGTAATGTTCTTGTCCTATCAGGACGTAGGCGATCATGGCCTTCCACGTCTCCCTCTCCCTGGTGGCTTTTAGCACACTTTCTCCTGTAACATCACACAGCCCCCGTTCTGTCATCCACCTGCTCAGGCCCTTCAAATATATTATCCGCTGCTTTCCCCTGTCTCTTTTTCCTTCTATTTTGGCCTGTTAGTAACAGTTTTTCCAAGCCTTCCTTCCTCATTGCATGTCCCAGGAACTTTAGTTGTCTCTTCCTGATGCTTTATATTAATTTCCTTTTCGTTTCCATTCTTTCCAAAATCTCATCGTTGCTCACGTACTCAGTCCATGATATCGGCAGCATCCTTCTGTAGAACCACATTTCAGCTGCTTCAAGGGTTACCCTCATCTTTGTTGATATTGTCCAGCATTCACTGCCATATTGAAGAACTGACCTCACATAGCAATCCAGTACTCTCTTCTTTGTTTCTCGTGAATGTTTCCTGTGTCTTAATACTTTACTCAGCTTCTGGAACGCGTCCTTCGCCATGCCAATTCGCCTTTGGATCTCTGTGTCGCACTTTCTCTCTTCTGTTAGACTGCTTCCGAGGTGTTTAAATTTTTGCACCTGCTTAATTTTAGTATCCCCCACATGTATTTGGCATTTTGGTTTGCCCTTTTCGCTGATGACTATGCATTCGGTTTTCTTTCAGTTTATTTGTAATCCGTTTTTGTCACTCTCTTCAGCTATCTTCTTTAGGAGGTCTTGTAGTTTCCTTTCCGTGTCTGCAATCCGGACGGTATTATCTGTGTACCTTATGTGATTCAAATTGTGACCTCCAATAAAAATTTTCAATAGAAACAATGTTAAAGTCAGTTATAATTGCTTTAAGAACACAGAAAAATATATTTCACAAAATAATACTGTGATACCAAATAAATACTTGGCCCAACTAAATAATATCAGTCACCCAACTACTAACAACAATGACCCTTCAAAAAATAATTGCAACTACTGAAAAAATAAACCTGCCAACTGAATGGCCAATGTTTGTACGAAAGTATTGTTTATAGAGCTCGAATGTATTCGAAAGGTAATTGTTGTGGGATCTCCCTTTTTTCTATGATAATGGAATCTATTTGAGTATACATATACTCCTTCCATAGTGAGATACGACCTGATCCGTAAGTTACCGAACGATACCGAAGTTCCACAGAAAATACCGCGTCAGTAGTCATAATAGTTCTGAGCTCCACTCAGAGAGAATACTATTACACAGCACCCGTCAGTTCGGACGTGGACATACTAATTCCAGAATGGCTTCACTTCAAAGACTTATATATATATATATATATATTCCTTACTAATCGTATTCCTGGATTACTAATCTGCGTTCAAGTTGTATCTTTACGTTTAATATAACTTATTTTTCTATGTCAATTATCTGGTTTGTCGTCTATTATTTTGTGCGGTTACTCACCCGGAATTCACAACAATAATGATGCTAAATTTTACTCTGAAAGCACTTGTAACAGGTGGAAGATGAGATTTAACAATTATATATTGTCATTAAACAACAATGCATACAGCAAAAGCACTACTTTATCCATATATTATTGGAAATAAAAACAAGAACTCAATGATTGCCTGGAATATCGTAGCTAAATCCAAATCTTACAACGGAAATGGAGATGGATTTAACCTATGCCTTTTAGGAAAAATTTGTCATCTTAAACCATATAAATAATCCTAATCTACTTAAAAAAACGTTTTAATGACCACATACAAAGAATACTTGCTTAAATTTTCATGCCCCGATTGATATAAACTCTTCTGTACGTTAGCTCCTTTCTTTCTCTTTCTTCCTCACTGTCTCCCTTTCTTTTTCCCCTGCAAATATATCTACTAATAATTACTGATTACGCCATTTTAATTTTTTCTTCCAGCATTTAAATTTTTTTTTTAATTTTTAGTCTTCATTTACAATTTTAATTTCAATTTCTATCTACATGTAATCTTAAAATATATTTAATAATAGCAATATAGCCCGGCGTTGCTCGGGTGTAATGAAAGCTTTAAAACTAATCCATGGTCCTGGAGCTCAGACTCTTTGGACGTTAGCACGAAAGACTAAAAAGCAATAGTTGTTTCCAGTTAAAGCGAAACCGTAGACTGAAAGAAAAACTAATGGATGTAAGTCAAATTTTGATTTCCTGTTATCGATATCAAATAAGTTTTTTCGTCGTGAACTGAATTTTGAAGGCTAAATGAGTCCTCTGAGGAAATGGTATCATGGCTGAGACTAAGAACTACAATTATACCTACTTAGAGCCAAACCCGAAGCAAAAACTAAAATAAAAGGGCTGAAAAAAAAAATACAGACGTATAGGCAGATAAACAGTCACACACACAAACATTTTGCCTTTTATATATATATATATATATATATGTTATCGATTTTCTGCACTATTGTAAGAACTGCAACCTTGAAACTTCTGAATATCGTTTCTTATGTCTTTGTCTATGAGTATATCAAATTTGATTAAAATCGGACCACTTCTTTCATTACACGCTTTTTCGATTATCAATTTTCGATATTTATCGGGGGTACCTCGGCACAAAACCTAGCTAAGAACACTCGCAGACGTGTATAGTACAGCTGTGTAAATTTTCAAGAAAATCGGTTCAGCCGTTTCGGAGTCTATAGGTAACGGACACACACACACACACACACACACACACACACACACACACACACACAGTTCCATTTATAAATAATTTTAGATTTTATGTTATATGAATTATACCCCTCTTATTTCTTCTCTCTTTAAATTAATAAATAAAAAATATTAAAACACATTAAAATATATCTTTTAATATGTTTTTATTTATTAATTTAAATTTTAACTTTTAATTCTAATTTCAAATTGTAAATATTAATATTTTATCTACATGTAATCGTAGAATATTTAAATTTTTACTCTTGTTATTAAAAAACACGTAACTTAACTTTATCTGATTTAATTCGTATGAATACTAATTGAAATTAAACTCAAATATATTAAAATGTCAGTTTGAGAAAATACACCTAACGTAACGCATGAAACTTCGAGTCGTGCCATTGACGTAGGACAATATAATATATATATATATATGTTTTTTATCCATTTGTAGACGAATTATTACGCGACCTAGGTCTCTATCATGAGTGGTGTCTTCTGTTATTGAAAATCGCCAGAAGACACCACTCATGGTAGAAACCTAGGTCGCATAATAACTTGTTTACAAATAGAAAATATTAAAAAAGTTCTACAATATAATTGTATTGAACACTTTTTAATACAAATGTGCACTGGTCTAATCTTATTATGATAAAAAACAAGTAATTAAACAATCTATCTATCTATCTATCTATATATATATATATTTATTCAGAAATTATAACATAGATATGTTACAATATCACTACAAAAGTAGCTATTTTGTTTCGACACTTCTTGTGTCTTGTCAAGTGATGTGGTTATTTTAAATTGAATGGTTTTTGAAAGGTTAAAAACAAGCAAGACCCCTTTAATCAGGGAGGCATTATTGTATGTACAATGTGGACCAATTAGAGTAAAGCAACTTCTAATTTGGAGAATATGTGGGCAGACTTAAAAATAATCTTGGTGGGCATTGGTATTAAAATTTGATTAAATTCAGATCTGCAATTATTGGTTAACTATTATATCTACTTTATTTTTATTGCTTATATATATATATATATATATATATATATATATATATATATATATATAGTCATCCGCAGATAATTCTTTTCGCTGTATCACAGGATAGAAACCCGATCAAATTTAGCCAGGATAGAAACCCGATCAAATTGGTGTCAGTCAGCGATTCTACCTCTGGGCTATGGACGCTCGGTAGAAGGAAGCAGACTTTTTAGCGCGCATGTTATCATTATACACGCCCAATATATATATATATATATATATATATATATATATATATATATATATATATATGTATATATATATTGTATACGCCGCTTATATACAACACGCTAAAATTTCCCTTCTCTGATTCCATACATTAATGACTTAGGGGTTAGCGACTCCGACTGACACCAAATCAGTCGAGTTTTGATCCCAGCCAGAAGCAAGTGGATGTGTCTAGCCACACTGATGAGCCGTGATACAGTGAAGCAGGTTTGTATGTGGATTACGAATATGTATATATGCATATGTAAATTCAAAGTTTATATTTAAGGAATAGCTATTTCAACAATAGCTATTTCAACAATAGCCATTTCAACATGTCTACTAGAAACATGCATTGTTCAGCCCGAGTCTGATGAAGAATGGAGAAATACTAGTATACGAGACATAAAAGGTTTGTAAAGAAGAGAAAGAAATAAGGAAGGTTGGTCAGGAAAAGGCCGAGAAGAGGAGATAGAGAGGGATGATAGAAGTGTACTTCTTTTGGGAGCGGTTTGCCAGATTGGTCAGGGGTAGCCGGCAGGAATAAACATAAGGGTATCCAATTTTAAATTCTAACCAATATAAAAGAAATAGGCTAAAAAATATAATGATTAAATTAGTATAGTTAAACTTTTTATAAATAGATGAATATCTGCAATATAAACTAAATTTGCAAAGATCTCTGTTGGATCAATTTTAATATTTGACCTTATATTACTAGGATCCACTGGGATTATTTACTAAAAACAAAGAAAAGAGGACTGGAATGCTATGTGATGTCTGTTCTTCAATATGGCAGTGAATGCATTCAGGAAAAACTTGAAGCAACTGAAATGTGGTTCTACAGAAGGATAGTGTGGATATCATGGATCGAGCATGTGAGCAATGATGAGGTTTAAGAAATGATGGAAACGAAAAGGAAATTAATACTGAGAATCAGGAAGAGACAGCTGAAGTTCTTGGGTCATGTAATAAGGCAGGAAAGCTTGGAGAACCTGATACTCACAGGTCAGCTAGAAGTGAAAGAGAGGCAGGGGAAAGCAGCGAATAACATATTTGAAGAGTCTGAGCAGGTGGATGGCACAGCGGGGTTAGGGTTGGGTAACAAGAGAAAGCGTGCTAAGTGCTACCAGGGATAGGGAGACGTGAAAGGCCATGATCGTCCTGAAGGGACATAGCACATAGAAGAAGAAGAAGAAGAAGAAGAAGAAGAAACTCAGTCGATAAGAATGAAAAGGAAAAGAAAATTGAAAACAAAATATACGAGAAAGAAAGAAAGAAAGAAAGAAAGAAAAAAAGAAAGAAAAAGCACCCGTCAGTTCGGACGTGGATATACTAATTCCAGAACAGCTTCACTTCAAAGACTTATATATATATATATATATATATATATATATATATATAAGGAATATATATATATATATATATATATATATTCCTTACCAATCGTATTTCTGAATTACTAACCTGCGTTCGAGTTAGTATCTTTACGTTTAATATAACTTATTTTTCTATCTCAATTATCTGATTTGTTCTTCATTATTTTGTGCTGTTACTCACCCGTGAAAGACGATGATCGCCTACGTCCTGAAGGGACATAGCACATAGAAGAAGAAGAAGAAGAAGAAGAAGAAGAAGAAGAAGAAGAAGAAGAAGAAGAAGAAGAAGAAGAAGAAGAAGATCAGTCGATAAGAATGAAAAGGAAAAGAAAATTGAAAACAAAATATACGAGAAAGAAAGAAAGAAAGAAAGAAAGAAAGAAAAAGAAAAAAAGATAAAAAAGAAAAAAGAAAAAGAAAAAAGACTAGACAAAGGACAAGGGAGAATGAACCAAATAACTGTATCTTGTATAGAAATTCGCATTACATTGTATTCGACGTTATTTTGAAATGATTTGTAAAAGGAACAATGTCTTCGCATTGTGCTAGAAAAAAAGAAAATTCCGTACGCAACACTTTCTACTGACAAAAGCCATTTCATCAGCGTTTTACCTTCTCCAAGCGTTAAAACACAAAGCGTGCGTTTATTGTTCTTCTCCGACAAGTTGAAGGGAAAAATATAAATTTCTATTCCCGCTGATTTTGAAGTCGACAAATATTAGTTTTCTCCACATTTCACACTTTTCGTCTCAAAACAAACAAAAGTGACTAATTTGTTTTACAATAAACATTGATTATAACACCGTGTCATATCATATCATATCTCATCTCATATCTATCTATCTATCTATCTATCTATCTATCTATCTATCTATCTATCTATCTATCTATCTATCCCTATCCCAGTCTGTTCATGTCTATCTATCTATCTATCTATCTATCTATCCCAGTCTATCTATCTATCTATCTATCTATCTATCTATCTATCTATCTATCTATCTATCTATCTATCTATCTATCTATCTATCTATCCCAGTCTGTTCATGTCTGTCTGTCTATCTATCTATTTATCTATCTATCTATCTATCTATCTATCTATCTATCTATCTATCTATCTATCTATCTATCCCAGTTTGTTCATATCTATCTATCTATCTATCTATCTATCTATCTATCTATCTATCTATCTATCTATCTATCCCAGTCTGTTCATGTCTATCTATCTATCTATCTATCTATCTATCTATCTATCTATCTATCTATCTATCCCAGTCTGTTCATGTCTATCTATCTATCTATCTATCTATCTATCTATCTATCTATCTATCTATCTATCCCTATCCCAGTTTGTTCATTATCTATCTATCTATCTATCTATCTATCTATCTATCTATCTATCTATCTATCTATCTATCCCTATCCCAGTTTGTTCATATCTATCTATCTATCTATCTATCTATCTATCTATCTATCTATCTATCTATCTATCTATCCCAGTTTGTTCATATCTATCTATCTATCTATCTATCTATCTATCTATCTATCTATCTATCTATCTATCCCTAGTCTGTTCATATCTATCTATCTATCTATCTATCTATCTATCTATCTATCTATCTATCTATCTATCCCAGTTTGTTCATATCTATCTATCTATCTATCTATCTATCTATCTATCTATCTATCTATCTATCTATCTATCTATCCCTATCCCAGTTTGTTCATATCTATCTATCTATCTATCTATCTATCTATCTATCTATCCCAGTCTGTTCATATCTATCTATCATCATTAGCTAGCGAAACAATATACTCTGGTTAAAAAAAATAGCTACCTAACAATAAAAGCACATAAAAAATGAACCCCTGACGATGGCCGACTCGTCACGTATTCAATAATAACAGCTACAATAAAAAATAGGAATTTTCGAATGACTGAATATCCCATTCTCGCTCTATCCGTTGCTAGCGTGTTCCCTCGCTTTACTCTTATCTATCTAGTTTATTTTCATAATATTAGAATTGGACCATTATAGGGCTGGAAATTTCAGTGTGATATGTCTGATATGTTGTCCTCAACTGTAATCATGATTTTTTAAGTGACTCCTAGTAGAGCAGGAAATAATTAAATGAATATATAGAGTGAACTTCCTTAATTGACAAGAAATTTTGCTTCTATCATTAAAAGAAAATGTTGTGATATTGTGTGCTAAAAGCAAATCTTATCAAAAACATTTTTACAGTAATTTATACCATGGACAAGGCTCTGGAACCCTTCGTGGTAGAGAATTAGGTTAAGAGATAGTGTATACGGATAGGAAAAGAAAATGAACGGTTAATCCTATCATAAAAAGAAAATGTCGTTGTGATATTGTGTGCTAAAAGCAAATCTTATCAAAAACATTTTTACAGTAATTTATACCATGGACAAGGCTCTGGAACCCTTCGTGGTAGAGAATTAGGTTAAGAGATAGTGTATACGGATAGGAAAAGAAAATGAACGGTTAATCCTATCATAAAAAGAAAATGTCGTTGTGATATTGTGTGCTAAAAGCAAATCTTATCAAAAACATTTTTACAGTAATTTATACCATGGACAAGGCTCTGGAACCCTTCGTGGTAGAGAATTAGGTTAAGAGATAGTGTATACGGATAGGAAAAGAAAATGAACGGTTAATCCTATCATAAAAAGAAAATGTCGTTGTGATATTGTGTGCTAAAAGCAAATCTTATCAAAAACATTTTTACAGTAATTTATACCATGGACAAGGCTCTGGAACCCTTCGTGGTAGAGAATTAGGTTAAGAGATAGTGTATACGGATAGGAAAAGAAAATGAACGGTTAATCCTATCATAAAAAGAAAATGTCGTTGTGATATTTTGTGTTAAAAGTTAAGAGATAATGTATATTGGTAGGAAAAAAAAGAACGGTTTGAAATCTATCGAGATTGAAAAGTGTGGACTTGGTAGTCCCCGCTCCTATATGGTAACAATACTTTATTCTCGGCCTGATCTGGCTCTTGTAAATGTAGAGGATAGCATAAAGAGTGAGTCACTTACTACAGCGGTACACGGAGCCGACCATTTTTCATGCATCTTTGGCGATCAATTGTAGAGATTCAATTGGAGCTCAGAAAAGGGTTCAAACACAATTGTCTCTCGAGGAGGAGACCATCTTCGAGAAGGTATGTGTCGATAGTGTCTGGCGGTAGTTTATGGTCCGATCGGCGATGATGGAATGTAACTAGTTTGTTTTTCGAGGCATAAAATGCCCCTCTGGTTTGTTCGTTTCATGACGAATACGATGGAAGAATATTTTAAGCATCTTTTAGGTTGTTAAGAATTAAAATTTTAAAAATCTTTTACAAACGAGAAATAAACCTAACATCAAGATAGAAAGGCACAAAAAATAGAACGATACGAAACAAAAAAAAAAAAAAACATTGATAAATGGGCCAATAATAAACGAGTCCTCTTTTTATTAAAATGCCAACTACAGGCCAGGGTTATTAAAATCAAGCATATTGTGACGCTTCACTAGGCTAGAGAGACAGGGGGTGGCTCACTCTCCTACTGATCGGCTACGGAAATGCCCTAGTGTTGTTACAGAAACCACTAAATCTCTACTGTTTCTGCGATTTTAAATCAGTAGACAATACCATCCGTCCGTGCATGGAGTACTGCTGCCATTTATGGTCAGGTGCCCCTGCCGTTCTCCTCAGTGTTCTTGACAAGCTCCAAAGGAGAGTGTGTAATGTGATAGGTACTGATCTGGCGACTCGTCTGCAGCCACTTTCCCATCGTCGAAATGTGGCCTCCCTCTGTCTCTTCTATAAATACTTTCATGGCTTCTGCTCGGATGAGCTTAAGTCACTGATGCCTCCTCAACAGGTGTTTACCCGTGCAACCAGACTGGCAACTGGGTCCCACCCATTCACAGTCAGGTTAGCCAAACGCAGACGACAATTCTACTCCTGCAGCTTCCTCTCTCGCACTTCCCGCCTGTGGAACTCACTCCCGTATTCTTGCTTTCCTGACGGCTACGACCTCAAGAAATTTAAAAGCAAAGTTAATACTCACCTACTAACCACTGGACTCTAGCTCTCTCCCCTCCCCTGTATAATCTTCACGTTCTCTCCGCCCATGTATCTGTCATTGCACCTGCTTTCTCAGCTTTCTATTGTTCCTTTCTAACTAGCTTGTACTCCTCACTCTTTTCTAATTAATCTTTCTACATTTATGTAACCCCCTGCACATCAGTGGCGTTTCTGCCTTGCTCGGGGTGAAATGATTAAAAAAAAAAAAATTCATAAGTGATGATCCAAAAGTGAAAAGTAAGAATATGGTCCTATATAAGAATAAGATAAGAATATGGTCCTATATAAGAATAAGATAAGAATATGGTCCTATATAAGAATAAGATCAGAATATGGTCCTATATAAGAATAAGATAAGAATATGGTCCTATATAAGAATAAGATAAGAATATGGTCCTATATAAGAATAAGATAAGAATATGGTCCTATATAAGAATAAGATAAGAATATGGTCCTATATAAGAATAAGATAAGAATATGGTCCTATATAAGAATAAGATAAGAATATGGTCCTATATAAGAATAAGAATAGGGTCCTATATAAGAATAAGATAAGAATATGGTCCTATATAAGAATAAGATAAGAATATGGTCCTATATAAGAATAAGATAAGAATATGGTCCTATATAAGAATAAGATAAGAATATGGTCCTATATAAGAATAAGATAAGAATATGGTCCTATATAAGAATAAGATAAGAATATGGTCCTGTATAAGAATAAGATAAAAATATGGTCCTATATAAGAATAAGATAAGAATATGGTCCTATATAAGAATAAGATAAAAATATGGTCCTATATAAGAATAAGATAAGAATATGATCCTATATAAGAATAAGATAAAAATATGGTCCTATATAAGAATAAGATAAGAATATGGTCCTATATAAGAATAAGATAAGAATATGGTCCTATATAAGAATAAGATAAGAATATGGTCCTATATAAGAATAAGATAAGAATATGGTCCTATATAAGAATAAGATAAGAATATGGTCCTATATAAGAATAAGAATAGGGTCCTATATAAGAATAAGATAAGAATATGGTCCTATATAAGAATAAGATAAGAATATGGTCCTATATAAGAATAAGATAAGAATATGGTCCTATATAAGAATAAGAATATGGTCCTATATAAGAATAAGATAAGAATATGGTCCTATATAAGAATAAGATAAGAATATGGTCCTATATAAGAATAAGATAAGAATATGGTCCTATACAAGAATAAGATAAGAATATGGTCCTATATAAGAATAAGATAAGAATATGGTCCTATATAAGAATAAGATCAGAATAGGGTCCTATATAAGAATAAGATAAGAATATGGTCCTATATAAGAATAAGATAAGAATATGGTCCTATATAAGAATAAGATAAGAATATGGTCCTATATAAGAATAAGATAAGAATATGGTCCTATATAATTCTTAACTCAATAGAATGGATGTCATACTCGATACCAGCGAGATGCATGCAGATGAAAGTTCAATTTAATGAAAACGCTGAATGGTTGGTTATTTTAGCAATTCAAAAGCATTCTTTTTTTCTTTTACTGCCATAACAACAGAAACACAAAGAAACGTCGGAGATAAAACAAGAAAATTAAAAACTAACGAAAAGTCTTTGGAAATCCTTGAAGGTCCTTCAATTAATACATATTCCTATGTCTCAATTTTTTTTATCCAATTTCAGATTGGATCTACATCGGCATCCGAATTATCTTCCTTCATTAAACCGAGAATCTCTCTTTCTATTTCATTTTTTCTCTCAATACACTCAGGAATATTCATGTTCCTCACAAAAATAAAAGAAAGTCTTTTTGTTTTGGGAATTACTTTTGAGTTAACAGAATTAAAGGGCGTGTATGACAAAGATCGGTTCCGGAGAAAACACTTACTTGGGAATTTTGAAGAGGGATCGGTAATGTTTTTTTTTTTTAATCCCATTCTCATATATTTCTCTTTTTTTTCTTCCTCCTCCCGAGAAAGTTCTGGATTACATCTTTTATTTTAACGAGGTCGTCTTTCCTCGGAGTATTTTGGAGTTAGCGTTTCAGGCCACAAATAATTGTTTTCCAAATTCTATTACGCAGATCGTTTTTTGGCGGTTGATTTCTTTCAGCCAATCAAATGACGTCTTTTCTTTATCTTCTCCCCTTCCTCTCTCTCTTTCTCTCTGTGTTCGTTAGCGTTTCTTTTTCGCTGTTAATCTGCTTGCCTTCTTCTTCTTCTTCTTCTTCTTCTTCTTCTTCTTCTTCAAGATAGCTGTCAGCGTGGCTACTACCATTGCATTCATTACAAGTTTATATATAGACTTATTTTCTCTCTGCATGTCTGCATACTTTTATAAGGAGGGGGACAGAGAGATCTTTCTCCCGTCTCCACGATGCATACATCGTCACAATATACAGAAATATCAAATATCTGAAATAGTTACTAACAGAGAGAGGTAAGTGCGACATTGAGATCCGAAGACATACTGGCATGACCAAGAATGCATTTCAAAAGCTAAGTAGAGTATTAAGAGACAGGAAAATTTCGCGGGAAACAAAAAAGGAAGTACTGAATTGTTATAAGATATCTGTTCTCCTGTATGACAGCAAATGCGGAAAAATCTCATCAAAGATGAGGGAAAGACAGGTAGCAACCGAAATGCAGTTCTACAGAAGGATGCTGAGGATACCATGGACCGGATATGTGAGCAACGTCGAGGTTTTGAAGAGAATAGAAACGAAAAAGAAAATGATACTTAACATCAAGAAAAACAGCTGAAGGTTCTGAGACATGTTATGGGGAAGGAAGGTTTGGAGAATTTGATACTCACAAAACAAATAGAGAGAAAGAGAGATAGGGAAAAGCGAAGTATGACATACTTGATGAACTTGAGCAGATGGGTTTGGGAGGAGTAACAGGATACGGGTCGTTAAGAACAAGTGATAGGAAGATATGGAAGGCCATGATCGTCAAAGTCCGGAAGGGACACGGCACATAGAAAAAGAAGAACTAACCAGTCAGAAGGAAAAGCTTGAAAATGTTAAAAATAAATAAATAAATGTCCGTAACTCGCGTAAATGAGAAAATAATGACATAATCAAGATGTTAACATTCCACACAACTTCAAACAAAAAGTTATGAAGGAAACCCCCATCAACACTGGAGAGACCGATAAAAATTACTGGACTTGAGAAACATTAAATAAAATGGTTTAAAAAAGGATTATTATACATTTCAACTGAAAACTACTGGCTGTTCACTCAGGCAATGCCAAATGTATTCTTTATGGAGAAACGGTTATTATTACCATCAAAATTACCATTAGAAAAGAAATCAAGACGAACTTTCGGTAAATTTTTTGTTTTAGGTCCCGAAGGCTTTCCCCGCTTCAAATTTATCCAAAATAGCATTATTTCTGTGCAAATGTATGTGTTGAACTAAAATCAACAATTAGTTATTGACGAAACCTACCTTTATTGATCTGAACGTCCAGAAAAAATCGAACTACATCTTGCTCATTTTGTCTCCCGTAACTCTAACGCAGTTATGTAATTAACTGCTGAATGACTTTCGGCGGAGGACAACAAATTTCGGCCTATCTTCGGTTTATTTACTTCCTTTACTAAAATTTCCGCCTATTTATTTCCTGTAATAAAAGTAATACGCGATTTTTTTTCTACGCGTATTACTTTTATTACAGAAAGTAAATGGCGGAAATTTCAGTAAAGGAAGTAAATTTGTGCCTACGCTGAAAGTCATTCTGCAGTTAATAACATGACTTCGTGAGAGTTGCAGGAGACAAAAAGTGCGAGATGAAGTTCGATTTTTTTCTGGTCGTTAAGATCAATAAAGGTAAGTTTCTTCAATAACTAATTGTCGATTTGAGTTCAGGATATATATTTACACAGAAATAATGCTATTTTGGATAAATTTGAAGGGGGAAAAGCCTTCGGTACCTAAAACGAAAATTTACCGAACTTTTAGTACACGCATACGAGCTGGGATGAAAGTGTGGTAACTATTCTTTCTAAGAGCTTTGACGAAAGCTGAGAACTATTTATTCTAATTCTTCGGTAGCACCTCCATCATTGCAATAAAGAGAGATGTTTGGTGGATACGGAGGCCAAAATGACAGTGGTTTCAAGATTTTCCACTTTTACTTACATGTACTCTTATAGATACCCCGCGTGAAGGCCTACCCTGTGTCATATTTGTGTGAAGGAGGCGAGTAAACAGCGGATCAATGTGTAGCATCTGTTCTCCCTTCCTCTTTATCAAGAAAGTTTTAAAAAATATTAAACTTAAACTCGAGTGGGGAGGTATTTCCCCACCCCAGGTTCCTCTGATCCAGGAGAGAACTGAGTTCATTACTGTGCGCCTGAAGGGACCCCAAAAGAGAAAATGCCAAGGGGCTTGAGGGAATTTTTTTAAGGTATAGCCCCTGTGTCACATTAGGTAGAATCTATTTTCTAAGAGCAATTTAGACGTGGCACAAATCCGAAAGTATGAGGCACCCGGTGTGGATTGAACTCACTACCAAATTGTAAGCGAGACAAGCTTACTAACCATTGTACCACATCGAGAAGTCCAAATCGGTGTCGCAATCAGTAGAGATGTAGGCGCGCTGTAAACTTAACCCTTTAACGTTATGAGGTCAACCAAAGTCTTGCGACAGCACCTCTTTAACGTTTATACTGAAGAGGATTGGGAGATAATCACGCCAGCGTGACAATGGTCGCTTAGACAGAATAGTATTTTCATTTGCTTATAATTTACTAAGCGTAGCGTATTTGTGACACAAGACACAATGTCTGAAGCACCCAGTGAGGACTGAACTCACCAAATGTACACCTACAAACCGACCTTCCAGCTCTATTTGAAAATACGTCCGATATAAATTTGCTGTTTTTAATCCAATCAGGATTAAGAATATGCTTTTCGTACTGACTTGTGAATTTTTCTTAGTTGGGTTTTTCTAAAGTCGTTTGAATCCTTTTTTTACTGGTGTGTAATTTTACTTTGGTTTTTTTTTCCCCAAATGTTTTAGCCGTTTGAATCTGAGCTTCTGAGGAAAGTAAAGAAAAACTGCCTTCTAACTAGGATCAAAGTGTACTATCGGTTCTTTGTCTCTATATAGTGATTCTGTCGTAAATAGCTCTGCAGAATGCCTGGAACCGGGGATTTTTACCCTGTGGCTGTATCTTCTTGATTACGTAAAAATGGGGTCTGTTGAACGCCGACGCCAGAGGGAAAGTGGTTGTGGGTACCTGGTCATTTTTGATTGACCGTCGTTAAAAATGACTTACCGTGGGGAGGTGAGTAAATAAACACAGTATTGTCCGCTATTTTATCAGCCATGGTTTCGTTGGTAAAGAGTGAGGCTGGAGTAAGAAACAAAATAAAAGAAAGGAAGAAACTCAGTAGTTTATAGGACACATGTCAATTTTGCCATCTCTTTACACGTTTCCCCTTCTCTTTATACCCCACGCACACTGCGTAGGGTTATACAGAGTTAGCCTCGGGTTGGGAGAATTTGGAACAGTATGAACGATCCGTTTATCTGTCCAATTACGCAGCGTTAAACAGATCGCATCTATCCGTTTCTGCACATTATCTGAGAGATCTGCTATCTATCTATCTATCTATCTATCTATCTATCTATCTATCTATCTATGTCTTTTCATTTTCTTTCTATCTATCTATCTATCTATCTCTCTATCTATCTATCTATCTATCTATCTATCTATGTCTTTTCATTTTCTTTCTATCTATCTATCTATCTCTCTATCTATCTATCTATCTATCTATCTATCTATCTATCTATGTCTTTTCATTTTCTTTCATCTATCTATCTATCTATCTATCTATCTATCTATCTATCTATCTATCTATGTCTTTTCATTTTCTTTCTATCTATCTATCTATCTATCTATCTATCTATCTATCTATCTATCTATCTATGTCTTTTCATTTTCTATCTATCTATCTATCTATCTATCTATCTATCTATCTATCTATCTATCTATCTATCTATCTATCTCCGTCTGTTCATTATCTATCTATCTATCTATCTATCTATCTATCTATCTATCTATCTATTTCAGTTTCAAAATTTACTATCTATCTATCTATCTATCTATCTATCTATCTATCTATCTATCTATCTATTTCAGTTTCAACATTTACAATCTATCTATCTATCTATCTATCTATCTATCTATCTATCTATTTTAATTTTCAAAATTTACTATCTATCTATCTATCTATCTATCTATCTATCTATCTCAGTTTCAACATTTACTATCTATCTATCTATCTATCTATCTATCTATCTATCTATCTATTTCAGTTTCAAAATCTATCTATCTATCTATCTATCTATCTATCTATCTATCTATCTATCTATCTATCTATCCATCTATCTATCTATCTATCTCAGTTTCAACATTTACCATCTATCTATCTATCTATCTATCTATCTATCTATCTATCTATTTCAGTTTCAAAATCTATCTATCTATCTATCTATCTATCTATCTATCTATCTATCTATCAGTTTCAACATTTACCATCTATCTATCTATCTATCTATCTCATTTCCAACATTCACTATCTATCTATCTATCTATCTATCTATCTATCTATCTATCTATCTATCTATCTCATCTCATTTCCAGCATTCACTATCTATCTATCTATCTATCTATCTATCTATCTATCTATCTATCTATCTAGTTTCAACATTTACCATCTATCTATCTATCTATCTATCTATCTATCTATCTATCTATCTCATTTCCAACATTCACTATCTATCTATCTATCTATCTATCTATCTATCTATCTATCTATCTATCTATCTATCTATCTATCGTTGTTCGTGTGTATCTCAGTATGAATTACGGTCAATAAGTGCAAAATGGCGTCAACGTCAATATAAGTTATCGCTATTCAATTACATGAAAAAATTCTGAGTAAATATTCACTTGTTTATTTAACACTTTTCTTGTTAGCAATTACTAAAGACAGTAGCGCCGAGGAGTTGAAATTTATATCTTCTTCATGGGGTAACTACAAATACCTGTCGATTCATTGTCTTTCTCTTTTATAAAAATTGCATTTCTGCTAACACATATCCAAACATAATTTGTTGGACTGGTGTTCGCTGATGTTATTAATGTGCTTTTGTATGCAGAATAATTACTATGCGTTGTTCTGTAGTGAATATCGGCTCGGGACGTAGAAATCAGGGAGCCGAGTTCGAATTCCAGTTGAATTTCTGTTCATTCACTTACGCGAAAATACCCTTGCGAAAGGTATTAATCTGTCTCTTCCCTCCAGTTCTGGGTTAAATAGCAGGACAGATTGGGTTCTACAACCAATCTACACTTGAAATTAATGGCAACCAACTGCTGGATAATATTCTGCCCAGAAAGTCATGTCTTTTTCGAGACATGATCGTCCAACCGTGTATTATGTACACATTTATGAAGAGGGAAGTAAATAAAGAGGAAAAAGACGTGGGTGGTAAGAAAATTAGAAAGTGCTCGTAAATTTAAATGCTTCCAAAACGAAGCCGCTATCTATTAACCATCATAGACAATCACTCCTACCCCCATTAGCATGGAACAGGCTAATCTCCCTGAGAGCAAAACACTACGCCTCCTTGGCCTCACACTCTCAGCGGACCTCAAGTGGAATGACTATATCGAATCCATGGCTAAATCTGCTGCCAAGAAGGTCGGTGCACTGTGCAGGGCCAGCAAATTTTTCCCGTCTGAGTCCATTCTGCACATATATAAATCTACCATCCGCCCGTGTATTAATTACTGCTGCCACATCTGGTCTGGTGCCCCTGCTATTCACCTCGGGGTTCTTGACAAAATCCAACGGAGAATCTGCAATGTGATCGATACCGACTTGGCTGACCGCCTGCAGTCTCTCTCTCACCGGCGCGACGTGGCTTCCCTGTGCCACTTCTATAAATACTTTCACGGTTTCTGTTCCGATGAACTTAGATTACTGGTGCCCCCAAGGTATGAATTTACACGAGCTATTAGACTAGCAACTAGGTCCAACCCTTTTACAGTGAAACCGATAAAGTGTAACTGCAATTTCTACTCTAACAGCTTCTTTTCACACACTTCCTACCTGTGACACTATCTCCCGCGAGGATATTTTCCCTTGGTTGTTATAATACAGCGGAGAGAGAAACTGATATTGGTAATATTATTAGTTATGCTTTATTGTAATACGTGATGTGAGCTTATGTAAAAAACTATTTTAATACTATCAAATACTTGCAAAATATGGGAAATAGAAAAATTAACTATTTTAATACTATCATGTACTTCTAAAATCCGGGGAATATAAAATTTAACTATTTTTGGGAAAGAAAAGGAAAGTAAATATAATTTTTCTTCTGTCGTGTTCGAAGCGGGTATTTTTTTTAGTCGCCAAAACAAAGTGTCAGAGTTGGTTTGATGGGGTCAGGCGTGGTCAAAGTCCCTCAACAAATTTTCCTAGGAACAGAAGTCTGAGGGAAATTGGATACGATATGAGCTGGCGATATCTCATTAATTGCAGATCGAGTGGGCGGAAAATGATTTCATTGGCTTCGAGTCGGCTAGATCTACCCAGAGGATTGAAAAGGGTAATAAAAATCGGGACTCGTCGAGAAAAAACAGTTGTTTTTTTTTTCAGTTAGTTAGTTTGTTTTTAGGTTAGCCGAGTAGCTATCAGTCGAAAACAGGTTCCCAACTGGGGAGCCATGACCCACGGCTGGTCGCCTACCATAGAACTTATGGCTAAAGAGTTAATTTCGAATGAAGCCTGCCGCCGATTAACTTAAAGTGTTAATTTGGAATAATGCGCCTTCAATATGAATCCCGAAAGAACGTTATTGTTTTTTTTACTCACAGGAGAATCGAAAATTCTGATTTCTCGTTCACTTTACTTCGATAAACTCCGTTAAACTCCGATAAGGACCCGAAAGGACTTTGTTATTTTGGAAGTTGCATAGAGAATTGACAGCCCTGATTATAGAGAATATTTGAAAAGAATTTAATGAAAATTTAATGAGTACGTGAAAAGACTTTCGTGAAAATTTGAAGAGCATTGTTTACTTTAACGAAACTTAGAAAATACATTTTTGCTTAAGGATTGAAAGCTCTGATATTTTTAAACGAACTTTCTCTCTCCGTTGTATTCGGCATTCCGACAACTGTATTATCATTTTTGACAACTGTATTATCTGCTCCTGTGAAAAGAAAAACATTGATTTTTTTTTATATAAAGACATTCCAGGCGTGTTCGACCTTATTCATTTATTTTTTTATTTTTTATTTTTTGGTGCCGTATTTATTTTCTTTTAACCACAAGTGTGCACCAGTGTCCGGACTGGCTCCAAAAGGCGACTACTAAAATTGCACGACGCGACCTCTGGGATCAGTTCACAACATGGGTTTGCAAGAGACGTCTTGTAAACCAGCTTTTGTGACGACATCATCGGATGAGATCGTCACGACGAGCAACAGCGACGGACCCAACCAGCCAGCCGGGTGGCAGTGTCACAACTGGGATCGTCACGACCGTCGACGAGAACGAGCGTCACAATTAGACGGCCAGCCGCGGGCATAAGGCGTCACAATTTGGTGCCGTCTCGACTAGGATTTGACCCGAGGGTGGCCAACCGGGCGAACGTGTTACATCACCTGTGGAATTCCCTTCCATATACTTGCTTCCCCGACAGCTACAATCTCCAGGAATTTAAATGTAAGATCAATAGACATCTCCTATCACACTAACTCGCATCCATTCTCACGAGCTCTTTTTCCATCTACTCCACCCACATCCACGGTATCCGCATCCGTCTATTACCCTACTCCTGACATTTCCTATAACTAACCCCTCTTTCTCATCACTTTTCCCTATGTAATCCCCTGCGCAACAGTGGCAGTAGAATGCCTTGCATGGGGTGAAATGATTTTAAAAAAATACAAATCGTATATAATCCATCAGCCAACTAAAATACGCAAAATAAATTGCACACCCGCGAAAAAGGATTTAAACGAATTTAGAAAACTCAACTAAGAAAAATTCACAAGTCTGTTCGAAAAACAACTTCTGAATCCTGATTTGAGTAACAACAGCAAATTTATATCTGACGTATTTTCACACTTAGCTGTGAAAAGCTTCGTTGGAGATGGCGTCATGAGAAGTTTCACTTTTTAAAGAACTTCACTCCTTCTTACACATTTGTCATTCTGTAAATAAATCTTTGTTTTAATGTATACACGAAATATTTTATTCTTTCACATTTTATTATTCAACCTTCAACCTTCTGATATTTAAATTGTGGGGACTTCAGACATGCTTGGCACAAGGCCAATTAACTAAGCCTCACTGAGGCCCCTACAAGAATATAGAGAATTAAATAGTAGAGGCCGTGGAAAAAGCATGAAGAAAAAAAAAGTGGGTGAGATGTGGGTGAAAAGTGGGTGAAAAACATGAAGGTAAGTAAGCTGGAGTGAGAAGGAGAAGAAAAACGCGAGGGTGGGGAAGAAAAGCAGAAGGAAATATAATGAGAAGAAAGGTTGGTGATTTTGGTGCGCTGGAGGAAAAGTAGGACGTAAGAAACCTACAGAGAGCAGGAGTAAGGAATGGTAAAGTGGGTGTGTAATGGCAAACAACATTGCCCCAAAGGAAATCAGGCGTAGAAGAAAAAACGAGTGGATGACTGAAGAGATTCTCGACATGATGCGAAGGAGGCAGAAAATGATATCATGACATGAAATGGAGTACAGAGAACGAAACAATGAAATAAAGAGAAAATGCAAGCAAGCTAAAAAGGAAAGGCTCAATGACCAATGTGCAGAAGTAGAGAGACTGAGCAGGCATAATAAAGCAAACATGCATAAAGAAATAAGAGAACTGACAGGTTAAAAAACCTGCTCTTCAACAGGATGTATAAAATCCAAGGATGGAACAATTATTTTGGAGAAAGAGGAAATATTTCAATGATGGGAAGAATATATAAAGACATCTTTTCCATGACAAAAGAGAGCAAGAGATAATACACAAAGATGAGGACGGACCGGAAATATTAAAGTCTGAAGTGGAATCTGCAATAGCCAACCTGAATAGCATCAAAGCAGCTGGACTAGACGGCATAGTCATAGAGCGATATCTCATTAGTTGCAGATCGAGTGGGCGGAAAATGATTTCATTGGCTTCGAGTCGGCTAGATCTACCCAGAGGATTGAAAAGGGTAATAAAAATCGGGACTCGTCGAGAAAAAACAGTTGTTTTTTTTTTTCAGTTAGTTAGTTTGTTTTTAGGTTAGCCGAGTAGCTATCAGTCAAAAAAAGGTTCCCAACTGGGGAGCCATGACCCACGGCTGGTCGCCTACCATAGAACTTATGGCTAAAGAGTTAATTTCGAATGAAGCCTGCCGCCGATTAACTTAAAGAGTTAATTTGGAATAATGCGTCTTCAATATGAATCCCGAAAGAACGTTATTGTTTTTTTTTACTCACAAAAATAGCTCTGGAAGAATAGCTCAGGAAGAATTTGGTATAAAGAAAATTACAGAAATAATAAATGAAATTTATAATAGGGGTGTAATACCAGATGACCTCAGCAAGTCGATCTTCATAGAACTGCCTAAGAAGCCAGGAGCAAACAAGTGCGAACTCCACAGAACCATCAGTTTAATGAGCCATATAACAAAACTGATCGTCCAAATCCTTATGAATAAAGCAAGAAGTAGAATCAGGCCAGAGATAGGACAAGAACAGTGCGGTTTCGTCAAAGAAACTGGAACAAGGAACAACGGAAAGGGCAATACAAAAGAAGAAGGACTTGAAACTATGTTTTATTGATTATTTGTTTGTTTTTGTTTTTGAGGCTTAACGACCTATCAATCCTTATGGGATCATTTTAAGGTCATAACCAGTGATTTTGGGTAAGGTTATTTTATTTTTACAACATTTTTCTTTTCACGATTCATTGGGATTTGTTTTTAAGAGCAGGGTCCCCAAGTCCTACCCTTGTTATTTAACCCATAACTGGAGGAAATGGACGGATTAATACCTTTCCCAAGGGTACCAGTGCTTAAGTGAATGCAGGGTATTCAACTGGAATTCGAACTCTGCTCACCGATTTCTCTTTCCGCGCCGATATCCACTGCACCACAACGCACATCCGTCACTATACGCTTACATTGGTTTTATTGATTATGCAAAGACGTTTGACAAAATACGCCACAAAGAATTCATGGAGATGCTTGGCAGCCTCGACATATTTGGGAAAGACCTAAGAGTAATCAAGAAACTCTACTGGCCGCAAACTGCCTGCATACGGGCAGGTAACAAAGTCAGCAGTTATACAAAGATTGAAAGGGGCGTAAGACAAGGATGTGTCTTTTCACCGGATCTATTCAACTTGTCCAGCGAGACTATTCTGAGAACCCTAGAAGTTATGACAGGATTCATTATCAGAGACCGCATTTTAAACAATATAGGGTACGCAGATGATACAGTGCTGATAGCAGACACAGAAAAGAAACTACAAGATCGACTGCAGAAGGTAGCTGAATAGAGTGAAAAGAAAGGGCTACAAATGAACTGAAAGAAAACCGAATGCATGGTCATAAGCAAAATAGGAAGCCCAATATACCAAATACAGGTGGAGAATACTAAATTCGAGCAGGTACAAAAATCTAAATGCCTCGGAAGTGTTCTAACAGAAAACAGAAATTGTGACACAGAGATCCGAAGGGGAATTAGCATGGCGAAGGAAAAATTCCAGAATTTGAGTAAAGTATTAAGAAATAGGACAATTTCTCTAGAAACAAAGAAAAAGACTGCTGTGTGATGTTGGTTATTCAATATGGCAGTGAATGTAGGACAATATCTTCGAAGATGAAGGAAAACTTGAAGCAAATGAAATGTGGTTCTACAAAAGTATGCTATAGATATCATGGACTGAGCATATGAGCAATGATATGGTTTTGGAAAGGATAGAAACGGAAAAGAAATTAATACTGAGCATCAGGAAGAGACAGCTAAAGTTCCTGGGACATGCAATGAGGAAGGAGGGCTTGGAGAACCGGATACTAACAGGCCAGAAAGAGGGAAAAATAGACATGGGAAAGTAGCAGATAACATATTTGAAGGACCTGATCAGGTGGATGACGGAACAAGGGTCGCATGGTGTAACAGGAGAAAGCGTGCTAACAGCCAGCAGGGATAGGTAGATGTGGAAACCCATGATCGCCTACATCCTAAAAGAACAGCGCATATAAATGAAGAAGAAGGTGTGTGTGAAAGAGGAAAAGGAAGAGGTAAGAAAAGGTAGAGAGAGCATGAGTAAGGGATGGTAAGGTGGGTTTGATAGAGGAAAGGTAAGAGGTAAGAAAGAAAGAGAGAGCAGGTGTAAGGGATGTTAAGGTGGGAGGGATAGAGGAAAGGTAACAGATGAGAAAGATAGAGAGAGCAGGTGTAAGTGATGGTAAGGTGGGAGGGATAGAGGAAAGGTAAGAGGTAATGCAGATAGAGAGAGTAGGAGCAAGGGATGATAAGGTGGGTGTGATAAAGGAAAAGTTTAGGTAAGAAAGCTTGAGAGAGCAAGTGTAAGAGATGTTGAAGTGGGAGTGAATGATGAAAAATAAGAGTTAAGAAAGATAGAGAGGGCAGTTGTAACGGATGGTAAGTTGGGTGTGATAGAGGAATATAAGCCGTAAGAAGATAGAGAGGGCAGATTTAAGGGATGGTAAGTTTGGCGTGATAGAGGAATATAAGCCGTAAGAAAGAGAGAGGGCAGATTTAAGGGATGGTAAGTTGGGCGTGATAGAGGAATATAAGCCGTAAGAAAGATAGAGAGGGCAGATTTAAGGGATGGTAAGATGGGCGTGATAGAGGAATAAAAGCCGTAAGAAAGATAGAGAGGGCAGGTTTAAGGGAAGGTAAGTTGGGTGTGATAGAGGAATATAAGCCGTAAGAAAGATAGAGAGGGCAGATTGAAGGGATGGTAAGTTGGGCGTGATAGAGGAATAAAAGCCGTAAGAAAGATAGAGAGGGCAGGTTTAAGGGAAGGTAAGTTGGGTGTGATGGAGGAATATAAGCCGTAAGAAAGATAGAGAGGGCAGGATTAAGGGATGGTAAGTTGGGTGTGATAGAGGAATATAAGCCGTAAGAAAGATAGTGAGGACCGATTTAAGGGATGGTAAGTTGGGCGTGATAGAGGAATATAAGCCGTAAGAAAGATAGAGAGGGCATGTTTAAGGGATGGTAAGTTGGGTGTGATAGAGGAATATAAGCCGTAAGAAAGAGAGAGTGCAGGTTTAAGGGATGGTAAGGTGGGCGTGATAGAGGAATATAAGCCGTAAGAAAGATAGAGAGGGCATGTTTAAGGGATGGTAAGTTGGGTGTGATAGAGGAATATAAGCCGTAAGAAAGATAGAGAGGGCAGATTTAAGGGATGGTAAGTTGGGCGTGATAGAGGAATATAAGCCGTAAGAAAGATAGTGAGGGCAGGTTTAAGGGATGGTAAGTTGGGCGTGATAGAGGAATATAAGCCGTAAGAAAGATAGAGAGGGCAGATTTAAGGGATGGTAAGTTGGGCGTGATAGAGGAATATAAGCCGTAAGAAACATAGAGAGGGCAGGTTTAAGGGATGGTAAGTTGGGTGTGATAGAGGAATATAAGCCGTAAGAAAGATAGAGAGGGCAGATTTAAGGGATGGTAAGTTGGGCGTGATAGAGGAAGATAAGCCGTAAGAAAGATAGAGAGGGCAGATTTAAGGGATGGTAAGTTAGGCGTGATAGAGGTATATAAGCCGTAAGAAAGATAGAGAGGGCAGATTTAAGGGATGGTAAGTTGGGCGTGATAGAGGAATATAAGCCGTAAGAAAGATAGAGAGGGCAGGATTAAGGGATGGTAAGTTGGCAGTGATAGAGGAATATAAGCCGTAAGAAAGATAGAGAGGGCAGATTTAAGGGATGGTAAGATGGGCGTGATAGAGGAATATAAGCCGTAAGAAAGATAGAGAGGGCAGATTTAAGGGATGGTAAGTTGGGCGTGATAGAGGAATATAAGCCGTAAGAAAGATAGAGAGGGCAGATTTAAGGGATGGTAAGTTGGGCGTGATAGAGGAATATAAGCCGTAAGAAAGAGAGGGCAGATTTAAGGGATGGTAAGTTGGGCGTGATAGAGGAAGATAAGCCGTAAGAAAGATAGAGAGGGCAGATTTAAGGGATGGTAAGTTAGGCGTGATAGAGGTATATAAGCCGTAAGAAAGATAGAGAGGGCAGATTTAAGGGATGGTAAGTTGGGCGTGATAGAGGAATATAAGCCGTAAGAAAGATAGAGGGAGGGCAGGATAAAGGGATGGTAAGTTGGGTGTGATAGAGGAATATAAGCCGTAAGAAAGATAGTGAGGACCGATTTAAGGGATGGTAAGTTGGGCGTGATAGAGGAATATAAGCCGTAAGAAAGATAGAGAGGGCATGTTTAAGGGATGGTAAGTTGGGTGTGATAGAGGAATATAAGCCGTAAGAAAGATAGAGAGGGCATGTTTAAGGGATGGTAAGGTGGGTGTGATAGAGGAATATAAGCCGTAAGAAAGATAGAGAGTGCAGGTTTAAGGGATGGTAAGGTGGGCGTGATAGAGGAATATAAGCCGTAAGAAAGATAGAGAGGGCATGTTTAAGGGATGGTAAGTTGGGTGTGATAGAGGAATATAAGCCGTAAGAAAGATAGAGAGGGCAGATTTAAGGGATGGTAAGTTGGGCGTGATAGAGAAATATAAGCCGTAAGAAAGATAGTGAGGGCAGGTTTAAGGGATGGTAAGTTGGGCGTGATAGAGGAATATAAGCCGTAAGAAAGATAGAGAGGGCAGATTTAAGGGATGGTAAGTTGGGCGTGATAGAGGAATATAAGCCGTAAGAAAGATAGAGAGTGCAGGTTTAAGGGATGGTAAGGTGGGCGTGATAGAGGAATATAAGCCGTAAGAAAGATAGAGAGGGCATGTTTAAGGGATGGTAAGTTGGGTGTGATAGAGGAATATAAGCCGTAAGAAAGATAGAGAGGGCAGATTTAAGGGATGGTAAGTTGGGTGTGATAGAGGAATATAAGCCGTAAGAAAGATAGAGAGGGCAGATTTAAGGGATGGTAAGTTGGGCGTGATAGAGGAATATAAGCCGTAAGAAAGATAGAGAGGGCAGATTTAAGGGATGGTAAGTTGGGCGTGATAGAGGAATATAAGCCGTAAGAAAGAGAGAGGGCAGATTTAAGGGATGGTAAGTTGGGCGTGATAGAGGAAGATAAGCCGTAAGAAAGATAGAGAGGGCAGATTTAAGGGATGGTAAGTTAGGCGTGATAGAGGTATATAAGCCGTAAGAAAGATAGAGAGGGCAGATTTAAGGGATGGTAAGTTGGGCGTGATAGAGGAATATAAGCCGTAAGAAAGATAGAGAGGGCAGGATTAAGGGATGGTAAGTTGGGTGTGATAGAGGAATATAAGCCGTAAGAAAGATAGAGAGGGCATGTTTAAGGGATGGTAAGTTGGGTGTGATAGAGGAATATAAGCCGTAAGAAAGATAGAGAGGGCAGATTTAAGGGATGGTAAGTTGGGCGTGATAGAGGAATATAAGCCGTAAGAAAGATAGAGAGGGCAGATTTAAGGGATGGTAAGTTAGGCGTGATAGAGGTATATAAGCCGTAAGAAAGATAGAGAGGGCAGATTTAAGGGATGGTAAGTTGGGTGTGATAGAGGAATATAAGTCGTAAGAAAGATAGAGAGAGCAGGTTTAAGGGATGATAAGTTGGGCATGATAGAGGAAGATAAGCCGTAAGAAAGATAGAGAGGGCAGATTTAAGGGATGGTAAGTTGGGTGTGATAGAGGAATATAAGCCGTAAGAAAGATAGAGAGGGCAGATTTAAGGGACGGTAAGTTGGGCGTGATAGAGGAATATAAGCCGTAAAAAAGATAGAGAGGGCAGATTTAAGGGATGGTAAGTTGGTCGTGATAGAGGATTATAAGCCGTAAGAAAGATAGAGAGGGCAGATTTAAGGGATGGTAAGGTGGGTGTGATAGAGGAATATAAGCCGTAAGAAAGATAGAGAGGGCAGATTTAAGGGATGGTAAGTTGGGCGTGATAGAGGAATATAAGCCGTAAGAAAGATAGAGAGGGCATGTTTAAGGGATGGTAAGTTGGGTGTGATAGAGGAATATAAGCCGTAAGAAAGATAGAGAGGGCAGATTTAAGGGATGGTAAGTTAGGCGTGATAGAGGAATATAAGCCGTAAGAAAGACAGAGAGGGCAGATTTAAGGGATGGTAAGTTGGGCGTGATAGAGGAATATAAGCCGTAAGAAAGAGAGGGAGGGCAGATTTAAGGGATGGTAAGTTGGGCGTGATAGAGGAAGATAAGCCGTAAGAAAGATAGAGAGGGCATGTTTAAGGGATGGTAAGTTGGGTGTGATAGAGGAATATAAGCCGTAAGAAAGATAGAGAGGGCAGATTTAAGGGACGGTAAGTTGGGCGTGATAGAGGAATATAAGCCGTAAGAAAGATAGAGAGGGCAGATTTAAGGGATGGTAAGTTGGGCGTGATAGAGGAATATAAGCCGTAAGAAAGAGAGAGGGCAGATTTAAGGGATGGTAAGTTGGGCGTGATAGAGGAAGATAAGCCGTAAGAAAGATAGAGAGGGCAGATTTAAGGGATGGTAAGTTAGGCGTGATAGAGGTATATAAGCCGTAAGAAAGATAGAGAGGGCAGATTTAAGGGATGGTAAGTTGGGCGTGATAGAGGAATATAAGCCGTAAGAAAGATAGAGAGGGCAGGATAAAGGGATGGTAAGTTGGGTGTGATAGAGGAATATAAGCCGTAAGAAAGATAGTGAGGACCGATTTAAGGGATGGTAAGTTGGGCGTGATAGAGGAATATAAGCCGTAAGAAAGATAGAGAGGGCATGTTTAAGGGATGGTAAGTTGGGTGTGATAGAGGAATATAAGCCGTAAGAAAGATAGAGAGGGCATGTTTAAGGGATGGTAAGGTGGGTGTGATAGAGGAATATAAGCCGTAAGAAAGATAGAGAGTGCAGGTTTAAGGGATGGTAAGGTGGGCGTGATAGAGGAATATAAGCCGTAAGAAAGATAGAGAGGGCATGTTTAAGGGATGGTAAGTTGGGTGTGATAGAGGAATATAAGCCGTAAGAAAGATAGAGAGGGCAGATTTAAGGGATGGTAAGTTGGGCGTGATAGAGAAATATAAGCCGTAAGAAAGATAGTGAGGGCAGGTTTAAGGGATGGTAAGTTGGGCGTGATAGAGGAATATAAGCCGTAAGAAAGATAGAGAGGGCAGATTTAAGGGATGGTAAGTTGGGCGTGATAGAGGAATATAAGCCGTAAGAAAGATAGAGAGTGCAGGTTTAAGGGATGGTAAGGTGGGCGTGATAGAGGAATATAAGCCGTAAGAAAGATAGAGAGGGCATGTTTAAGGGATGGTAAGTTGGGTGTGATAGAGGAATATAAGCCGTAAGAAAGATAGAGAGGGCAGATTTAAGGGATGGTAAGTTGGGTGTGATAGAGGAATATAAGCCGTAAGAAAGATAGAGAGGGCAGATTTAAGGGATGGTAAGTTGGGCGTGATAGAGGAATATAAGCCGTAAGAAAGATAGAGAGGGCAGATTTAAGGGATGGTAAGTTGGGCGTGATAGAGGAATATAAGCCGTAAGAAAGAGAGAGGGCAGATTTAAGGGATGGTAAGTTGGGCGTGATAGAGGAAGATAAGCCGTAAGAAAGATAGAGAGGGCAGATTTAAGGGATGGTAAGTTAGGCGTGATAGAGGTATATAAGCCGTAAGAAAGATAGAGAGGGCAGATTTAAGGGATGGTAAGTTGGGCGTGATAGAGGAATATAAGCCGTAAGAAAGATAGAGAGGGCAGGATTAAGGGATGGTAAGTTGGGTGTGATAGAGGAATATAAGCCGTAAGAAAGATAGAGAGGGCATGTTTAAGGGATGGTAAGTTGGGTGTGATAGAGGAATATAAGCCGTAAGAAAGATAGAGAGGGCAGATTTAAGGGATGGTAAGTTGGGCGTGATAGAGGAATATAAGCCGTAAGAAAGATAGAGAGGGCAGATTTAAGGGATGGTAAGTTAGGCGTGATAGAGGTATATAAGCCGTAAGAAAGATAGAGAGGGCAGATTTAAGGGATGGTAAGTTGGGTGTGATAGAGGAATATAAGTCGTAAGAAAGATAGAGAGAGCAGGTTTAAGGGATGATAAGTTGGGCATGATAGAGGAAGATAAGCCGTAAGAAAGATAGAGAGGGCAGATTTAAGGGATGGTAAGTTGGGTGTGATAGAGGAATATAAGCCGTAAGAAAGATAGAGAGGGCAGATTTAAGGGACGGTAAGTTGGGCGTGATAGAGGAATATAAGCCGTAAAAAAGATAGAGAGGGCAGATTTAAGGGATGGTAAGTTGGTCGTGATAGAGGAATATAAGCCGTAAGAAAGATAGAGAGGGCAGATTTAAGGGATGGTAAGGTGGGTGTGATAGAGGAATATAAGCCGTAAGAAAGATAGAGAGGGCAGATTTAAGGGATGGTAAGTTGGGCGTGATAGAGGAATATAAGCCGTAAGAAAGATAGAGAGGGCATGTTTAAGGGATGGTAAGTTGGGTGTGATAGAGGAATATAAGCCGTAAGAAAGATAGAGAGGGCAGATTTAAGGGATGGTAAGTTAGGCGTGATAGAGGAATATAAGCCGTAAGAAAGACAGAGAGGGCAGATTTAAGGGATGGTAAGTTGGGCGTGATAGAGGAATATAAGCCGTAAGAAAGAGAGAGGGCAGATTTAAGGGATGGTAAGTTGGGCGTGATAGAGGAAGATAAGCCGTAAGAAAGATAGAGAGGGCATGTTTAAGGGATGGTAAGTTGGGTGTGATAGAGGAATATAAGCCGTAAGAAAGATAGAGAGGGCAGATTTAAGGGACGGTAAGTTGGGCGTGATAGAGGAATATAAGCCGTAAGAAAGATAGAGAGGGCAGATTTAAGGGATGGTAAGTTGGGCGTGATAGAGGAATATAAGCCGTAAGAAAGATAGAGAGGGCAGATTTAAGGGATGGTAAGTTGGTCGTGATAGAGGAATATAAGCCGTAAGAAAGATAGAGAGGGCAGATTTAAGGGATGGTAAGGTGGGTGTGATAGAGGAATATAAGCCGTAAGAAAGATAGAGAGGGCAGGTTTAAGGGATGGTAAGTTGGGTGTGATAGAGGAATATAAGCCGTAAGAAAGATAGAGAGGGCAGATTTAAGGGATGGTAAGTTGGGCGTGATAGAGGAATATAAGCCGTAAGAAAGATAGAGAGGGCATGTTTAAGGGATGGTAAGTTGGGTGTGATAGAGGAATATAAGCCGTAAGAAAGATAGAGAGGGCAGATTTAAGGGATGGTAAGTTAGGCGTGATAGAGGAATATAAGCCGTAAGAAAGATAGAGAGGGCAGATTTAAGGGATGGTAAGTTGGGCGTGATAGAGGAATATAAGCCGTAAGAAAGAGAGGAGGTCAGATTTAAGGGATGGTAAGTTGGGCGTGATAGAGGAAGATAAGCCGTAAGAAAGATAGAGAGGGCATGTTTAAGGGATGGTAAGTTGGGTGTGATAGAGGAATATAAGCCGTAAGAAAGATAGAGAGGGCAGATTTAAGGGACGGTAAGTTGGGCGTGATAGAGGAATATAAGCCGTAAGAAAGATAGAGAGGGCAGATTTAAGGGATGGTAAGTTGGGCGTGATAGAGGAATATAAGCCGTAAGAAAGATAGAGAGGGCAGATTTAAGGGATGGTAAGGTGGGCGTGATAGAGGAATATAAGCCGTAAGAAAGATATAGAGGGCAGGTTTAAGGGATGGTAAGTTGGGCATGATAGAGGAATATAATCCGTAAGAATGATAGAGAGGGCAGATTTAAGGGATGGTAAGTTGGGCGTGATAGAGGAATATAAGCCGTAAGAAAGATAGAGAGGGCAGATTTAAGGGATGGTAAGTTGGGCGTGATAGAGGAATATAAGCCGCAAGAAAGATAGAGAGGGCAGGATTAAGGGATGGTAAGTTGGGTGTGATAGAGGAATATAAGCCGTAAGAAAGATAGAGAGGGCAGATTTAAGGGATGGTAAGATGGGCGTGATAGAGGAATATAAGCCGTAAGAAAGATAGAAGGGCAGATTTAAGGGATGGTAAGTTGGGCGTGATAGAGGAATATAAGCCGTAAGAAAGATAGAGAGGGCAGATTTAAGGGATGGTAAGTTGGGCGTGATAGAGGAATATAAGCCGTAAGAAAGAGAGGGCAGATTTAAGGGATGGTAAGTTGGGCGTGATAGAGGAAGATAAGCCGTAAGAAAGATAGAGAGGGCAGATTTAAGGGATGGTAAGTTAGGCGTGATAGAGGTATATAAGCCGTAAAAAAGATAGAGAGGGCAGATTTAAGGGATGGTAAGTTGGGCGTGATAGAGGAATATAAGCCGTAAGAAAGATAGAGCGGGCAGGATTAAGGGATGGTAAGTTGGGTGTGATAGAGGAATATAAGCCGTAAGAAAGATAGAGAGGGCAGATTTAAGGGATGGTAAGATGGGCGTGTTAGAGGAATAAAAGCCGTAAGAAAGATAGAGAGGGCAGGTTTAAGGGAAGGTAAGTTGGGTGTGATAGAGGAATATAAGCCGTAAGAAAGATAGTGAGGACCGATTTAAGGGATGGTTAGTTGGGCGTGATAGAGGAATATAAGCCGTAAGAAAGATAGAGAGGGCATGTTTAAGGGATGGTAAGTTGGGTGTGATAGAGGAATATAAGCCGTAAGAAAGATAGAGAGGGCATGTTTAAGGGATGGTAAGGTGGGTGTGATAGAGGAATATAAGCCGTAAGAAAGATAGAGAGTGCAGGTTTAAGGGATGGTAAGTTGGGTGTGATAGAGGAATATAAGCCGTAAGAAAGATAGAGAGGGCAGATTTAAGGGATGGTAAGTTGGGCGTGATAGAGGAATATAAGCCGTAAGAAAGATAGAGAGGGCAGATTTAAGGGATGGTAAGTTGGGCGTGATAGAGGAATATAAGCCGTAAGAAAGAGAGGGCAGATTTAAGGGATGGTAAGTTGGGCGTGATAGAGGAAGATAAGCCGTAAGAAAGATAGAGAGGGCAGATTTAAGGGATGGTAAGTTAGGCGTGATAGAGGTATATAAGCCGTAAGAAAGATAGAGAGGGCAGATTTAAGGGATGGTAAGTTGGGCGTGATAGAGGAATATAAGCCGTAAGAAAGATAGAGAGAGCAGGTTTAAGGGATGATAAGTTGGGCGTGATAGAGGAATATAAGCCGTAAGAAAGATAGAGAGGGCAGATTTAAGGGATGGTAAGTTAGGCGTGATAGAGGTATATAAGCCGTAAGAAAGATAGAGAGGGCAGATTTAAGGGATGGTAAGTTGGGCGTGATAGAGGAATATAAGCCGTAAGAAAGATAGAGAGGGCAGATTTAAGGGATGGTAAGTTGGGCGTGATAGATGGAATATAAGCCGTAAGAAAGAGAGAGGGCAGATTTAAGGGATGGTAAGTTGGGCGTGATAGAGGAATATAAGCCGTAAGAAAGATAGAGAGGGCAGATTTAAGGGACGGTAAGTTGGGCGTGATAGAGGAATATAAGCCGTAAGAAAGATAGAGAGGGCAGATTTAAGGGATGGTAAGTTGGGCGTGATAGAGGAATATAAGCCGTAAGAAAGATAGAGAGGGCAGATTTAAGGGATGGTAAGGTGGGCGTGATAGAGGAATATAAGCCGTAAGAAAGATATAGAGGGCAGGTTTAAGGGATGGTAAGTTGGGCATGATAGAGGAATATAATCCGTAAGAATGATAGAGAGGGCAGATTTAAGGGATGGTAAGTTGGGCGTGATAGAGGAATATAAGCCGTAAGAAAGATAGTGAGGGCAGGTTTAAGGGATGGTAAGTTGGGCGTGATAGAGGAATATAAGCCGTAAGAAAGATAGAGAGGGCAGATTTAAGGGATGGTAAGATGGGCGTGATAGAGGAATAAAAGCCGTAAGAAAGATAGAGAGGGCAGGTTTAAGGGAAGGTAAGTTGGGTGTGATAGAGGAATATAAGCCGTAAGAAAGATAGTGAGGACCGATTTAAGGGATGGTAAGTTGGGCGTGATAGAGGAATATAAGCCGTAAGAAAGATAGAGAGGGCATGTTTAAGGGATGGTAAGTTGGGTGTGATAGAGGAATATAAGCCGTAAGAAAGATAGAGAGGGCATGTTTAAGGGATGGTAAGGTGGGTGTGATAGAGGAATATAAGCCGTAAGAAAGATAGAGAGTGCAGGTTTAAGGGATGGTAAGTTGGGTGTGATAGAGGAATATAAGCCGTAAGAAAGATAGAGAGGGCAGATTTAAGGGATGGTAAGTTGGGCGTGATAGAGGAATATAAGCCGTAAGAAAGATAGAGAGGGCAGATTTAAGGGATGGTAAGTTGGGCGTGATAGAGGAATATAAGCCGTAAGAAAGAGAGAGGGCAGATTTAAGGGATGGTAAGTTGGGCGTGATAGAGGAAGATAAGCCGTAAGAAAGATAGAGAGGGCAGATTTAAGGGATGGTAAGTTAGGCGTGATAGAGGTATATAAGCCGTAAGAAAGATAGAGAGGGCAGATTTAAGGGATGGTAAGTTGGGCGTGATAGAGGAATATAAGCCGTAAGAAAGATAGAGAGAGCAGGTTTAAGGGATGATAAGTTGGGCGTGATAGAGGAATATAAGCCGTAAGAAAGATAGAGAGGGCAGATTTAAGGGATGGTAAGTTAGGCGTGATAGAGGTATATAAGCCGTAAGAAAGATAGAGAGGGCAGATTTAAGGGATGGTAAGTTGGGCGTGATAGAGGAATATAAGCCGTAAGAAAGATAGAGAGGGCAGATTTAAGGGATGGTAAGTTGGGCGTGATAGAGGAATATAAGCCGTAAGAAAGAGAGCAGATTTAAGGGATGGTAAGTTGGGCGTGATAGAGGAATATAAGCCGTAAGAAAGATAGAGAGGGCAGATTTAAGGGACGGTAAGTTGGGCGTGATAGAGGAATATAAGCCGTAAGAAAGATAGAGAGGGCAGATTTAAGGGATGGTAAGTTGGGCGTGATAGAGGAATATAAGCCGTAAGAAAGATAGAGAGGGCAGATTTAAGGGATGGTAAGGTGGGCGTGATAGAGGAATATAAGCCGTAAGAAAGATATAGAGGGCAGGTTTAAGGGATGGTAAGTTGGGCATGATAGAGGAATATAATCCGTAAGAATGATAGAGAGGGCAGATTTAAGGGATGGTAAGTTGGGCGTGATAGAGGAATATAAGCCGTAAGAAAGATAGAGAGGGCAGATTTAAGGGATGGTAAGTTGGGCGTGATAGAGGAATATAAGCCGCAAGAAAGATAGAGAGGGCAGGATTAAGGGATGGTAAGTTGGGTGTGATAGAGGAATATAAGCCGTAAGAAAGATAGAGAGGGCAGATTTAAGGGATGGTAAGATGGGCGTGATAGAGGAATATAAGCCGTAAGAAAGATAGAGAGGGCAGATTTAAGGGATGGTAAGTTGGGCGTGATAGAGGAATATAAGCCGTAAGAAAGATAGAGAGGGCAGATTTAAGGGATGGTAAGTTGGGCGTGATAGAGGAATATAAGCCGTAAGAAAGAGAGAGGGCAGATTTAAGGGATGGTAAGTTGGGCGTGATAGAGGAAGATAAGCCGTAAGAAAGATAGAGAGGGCAGATTTAAGGGATGGTAAGTTAGGCGTGATAGAGGTATATAAGCCGTAAGAAAGATAGAGAGGGCAGATTTAAGGGATGGTAAGTTGGGCGTGATAGAGGAATATAAGCCGTAAGAAAGATAGAGAGGGCAGGATTAAGGGATGGTAAGTTGGGTGTGATAGAGGAATATAAGCCGTAAGAAAGATAGAGAGGGCAGATTTAAGGGATGGTAAGATGGGCGTGATAGAGGAATAAAAGCCGTAAGAAAGATAGAGAGGGCAGGTTTAAGGGAAGGTAAGTTGGGTGTGATAGAGGAATATAAGCCGTAAGAAAGATAGTGAGGACCGATTTAAGGGATGGTAAGTTGGGCGTGATAGAGGAATATAAGCCGTAAGAAAGATAGAGAGGGCATGTTTAAGGGATGGTAAGTTGGCTGTGATAGAGGAATATAAGCCGTAAGAAAGATAGAGAGGGCATGTTTAAGGGATGGTAAGGTGGGTGTGATAGAGGAATATAAGCCGTAAGAAAGATAGAGAGTGCAGGTTTAAGGGATGGTAAGTTGGGTGTGATAGAGGAATATAAGCCGTAAGAAAGATAGAGAGGGCAGATTTAAGGGATGGTAAGTTGGGCGTGATAGAGGAATATAAGCCGTAAGAAAGATAGAGAGGGCAGATTTAAGGGATGGTAAGTTGGGCGTGATAGAGGAATATAAGCCGTAAGAAAGAGAGAGGGCAGATTTAAGGGATGGTAAGTTGGGCGTGATAGAGGAAGATAAGCCGTAAGAAAGATAGAGAGGGCAGATTTAAGGGATGGTAAGTTAGGCGTGATAGAGGTATATAAGCCGTAAGAAAGATAGAGAGGGCAGATTTAAGGGATGGTAAGTTGGGCGTGATAGAGGAATATAAGCCGTAAGAAAGATAGAGAGAGCAGGTTTAAGGGATGATAAGTTGGGCGTGATAGAGGAATATAAGCCGTAAGAAAGATAGAGAGGGCAGATTTAAGGGATGGTAAGTTAGGCGTGATAGAGGTATATAAGCCGTAAGAAAGATAGAGAGGGCAGATTTAAGGGATGGTAAGTTGGGCGTGATAGAGGAATATAAGCCGTAAGAAAGATAGAGAGGGCAGATTTAAGGGATGGTAAGTTGGGCGTGATAGAGGAATATAAGCCGTAAGAAAGAGAGAGGGCAGATTTAAGGGATGGTAAGTTGGGCGTGATAGAGGAATATAAGCCGTAAGAAAGATAGAGAGGGCAGATTTAAGGGACGGTAAGTTGGGCGTGATAGAGGAATATAAGCCGTAAGAAAGATAGAGAGGGCAGATTTAAGGGATGGTAAGTTGGGCGTGATAGAGGAATATAAGCCGTAAGAAAGATAGAGAGGGCAGATTTAAGGGATGGTAAGGTGGGCGTGATAGAGGAATATAAGCCGTAAGAAAGATATAGAGGGCAGGTTTAAGGGATGGTAAGTTGGGCATGATAGAGGAATATAATCCGTAAGAATGATAGAGAGGGCAGATTTAAGGGATGGTAAGTTGGGCGTGATAGAGGAATATAAGCCGTAAGAAAGATAGTGAGGGCAGGTTTAAGGGATGGTAAGTTGGGCGTGATAGAGGAATATAAGCCGTAAGAAAGATAGAGAGGGCAGATTTAAGGGATGGTAAGTTGGGCGTGATAGAAGAATATAAGCCGTAAGAAACATAGAGAGGGCAGGTTTAAGGGATGGTAAGTTGGGTGTGATAGAGGAATATAAGCCGTAAGAAAGATAGAGAGGGCAGATTTAAGGGATGGTAAGTTGGGCGTGATAGAGGAATATAAGCCGTAAGAAAGATAGAGAGGGCAGATTTAAGGGATGGTAAGTTGGGCGTGATAGAGGAATATAAGCCGTAAGAAAGAGAGTGGGCAGATTTAAGGGATGGTAAGTTGGGCGTGATAGAGGAAGATAAGCCGTAAGAAAGATAGAGAGGGCAGATTGAAGGGATGGTAAGTTAGGCGTGATAGAGGAATATAAGCCGTAAGAAAGATAGAGGGGGCAGGATTAAGGGATGGTAAGTTGGGTGTGATAGAGGAATATAAGCCGTAAGAAAGATAGAGAGGGCAGATTTAAGGGATGGTAAGTTGGGCGTGATAGAGGAATATAAGCCGTAAGAAAGATAGAGAGGGCAGATTTAAGGGATGGTAAGTTGGGCGTGATAGAGGAATATAAGCCGTAAGAAAGAGAGAGGGCAGATTTAAGGGATGGTAAGTTTGGCGTGATAGAGGAATATAAGCCGTAAGAAAGATAGAGAGGGCAGGTTTAAGGGATGGTAAGTTGGGTGTGATAGAGGAATATAAGCCGTAAGAAAGATAGAGATGGCAGATTTAGGGGATGGTAAGTTGGGCGTGATAGAGGAATATAAGCCGTAAGAAAGATAGAGAGGGCAGATTTAAGGGATGGTAAGTTGGGCGTGATAGAGGAATATAAGCCGTAAGAAAGATAGAGAGGGCAGATTTAAGGGATGGTAAGTTGGGCGTGATAGAGGAATATAAGCCGTAAGAAAGATAGAGAGCAGATTTAAGGGATGGTAAGGTGGGCGTGATAGAGGAATATAAGCCGTAAGAAAGATAGAGGGGGCAGGATTAAGGGATGGTAAGTTGGGTGTGATAGAGGAATATAAGCCGTAAGAAAGATAGAGAGGGCAGATTTAAGGGATGGTAAGTTGGGCGTGATAGAGGAATATAAGCCGTAAGAAAGATAGAGAGGGCAGATTTAAGGGATGGTCAGTTGGGCGTGATAGAGGAATATAAGCCGTAAGAAAGATAGAGAGGGCAGATTTAAGGGATGGTAAGGTGGGCGTGATAGAGGAATATAAGCCGTAAGAAAGATAGAGAGGGCAGGTTTAAGGGATGGTAAGTTGGGCATGATAGAGGAATATAATCCGTAAGAATGATAGAGAGGGCAGATTTAAGGGATGGTAAGTTGGGCGTGATAGAGGAATATAAGCCGTAAGAAAGATAGTGAGGGCAGGTTTAAGGGATGGTAAGTTGGGCGTGATAGAGGAATATAAGCCGTAAGAAAGATAGAGAGGGCAGATTTAAGGGATGGTAAGTTGGGCGTGATAGAAGAATATAAGCCGTAAGAAACATAGAGAGGGCAGGTTTAAGGGATGGTAAGTTGGGTGTGATAGAGGAATATAAGCCGTAAGAAAGATAGAGAGGGCAGATTTAAGGGATGGTAAGTTGGGCGTGATAGAGGAATATAAGCCGTAAGAAAGATAGAGAGGGCAGATTTAAGGGATGGTAAGTTGGGCGTGATAGAGGAATATAAGCCGTAAGAAAGAGAGAGGGCAGATTTAAGGGATGGTAAGTTAGGCGTGATAGAGGTATATAAGCCGTAAGAAAGCTAGAGAGGGCAGATTTAAGGGATGGTAAGTTGGGCGTGATAGAGGAATATAAGCCGTAAGAAAGATAGAGGGGGCAGGATTAAGGGATGGTAAGTTGGGTGTGATAGAGGAATATAAGCCGTAAGAAAGATAGAGAGGGCAGATTTAAGGGATGGTAAGTTGGGCGTGATAGAGGAATATAAGCCGTAAGAAAGATAGAGGGAGGGCAGATTTAAGGGATGGTAAGTTGGGCGTGATAGAGGAATATAAGCCGTAAGAAAGAGAGAGGGCAGATTTAAGGGATGGTAAGGTGGGCGTGATAGAGGAATATAAGCCGTAAGAAAAGATAGAGAGGGCAGTTTTAAGGGATGGTAAGTTGGGTGTGATAGAGGAATATAAGCCGTAAGAAAGATAGAGATGGCAGATTTAGGGGATGGTAAGTTGGGCGTGATAGAGGAATATAAGCCGTAAGAAAGATAGAGAGGGCAGATTTAAGGGATGGTAAGTTGGGCGTGATAGAGGAATATAAGCCGTAAGAAAGATAGAGAGGGCAGATTTAAGGGATGGTAAGTTGGGCGTGATAGAGGAATATAAGCCGTAAGAAAGAGAGAGGGCAGATTTAAGGGATGGTAAGTTGGGTGTGATAGAGGAATATAAGCCGTAAGAAAGATAGAGAGGGCAGATTTAAGGGATGGTAAGTTGGGCGTGATAGAGGAATATAAGCCGTAAGAAAGATAGAGAGGGCAGATTTAAGGGATGGTAAGTTGGGCGTGATAGAGGAATATAAGCCGTAAGAAAGATAGAGAGGGCAGATTTAAGGGATGGTAAGTTGGGCGTGATAGAGGAATATAAGCCGTAAGAAAGATAGAGAGGGCAGATTTAAGGGATGGTAAGTTGGGCGTGATAGAGGAATATAAGCCGTAAGAAAGATAGAGAGGGCAGATTTAAGGGATGGTAAGTTGGGCGTGATAGAGGAATATAAGCCGTAAGAAAGATAGAGAGGGCAGATTTAAGGGATGGTAAGTTGGGCGTGATAGAGGAATATAAGCCGTAAGAAAGAGAGCAGATTTAAGGGATGGTAAGTTGGGCGTGATAGAGGAATATAAGCCGTAAGAAAGATAGAGAGGTCAGATTTAAGGGATGGTAAGTTGGGCGTGATAGAGGAATATAAGCCGTAAGAAACAGAGGGAGGGCAGATTTAAGGGATGGTAAGGTGGGCGTGATAGAGGAATATAAGCCGTAAGAAAGATAGAGAGGGCAGGTTTAAGGGATGGTAAGTTGGGTGTGATAGAGGAATATAAGCCGTAAGAAAGATAGAGATGGCAGATTTAGGGGATGGTAAGTTGGGCGTGATAGAGGAAGATAAGCCGTAAGAAAGATAGAGAGGGCAGATTGAAGGGATGGTAAGTTAGGCGTGATAGAGGTATATAAGCCGTAAGAAAGATAGAGAGGGCAGATTTAAGGGATGGTAAGTTGGGCGTGATAGAGGAATATAAGCCGTAAGAAAGATAGAGCGGGCAGGATTAAGGGATGGTAAGTTGGGTGTGATAGAGGAATATAAGCCGTAAGAAAGATAGAGAGGGCAGATTTAAGGGATGGTAAGATGGGCGTGTTAGAGGAATAAAAGCCGTAAGAAAGATAGAGAGGGCAGGTTTAAGGGAAGGTAAGTTGGGTGTGATAGAGGAATATAAGCCGTAAGAAAGATAGTGAGGACCGATTTAAGGGATGGTTAGTTGGGCGTGATAGAGGAATATAAGCCGTAAGAAAGATAGAGAGGGCATGTTTAAGGGATGGTAAGTTGGGTGTGATAGAGGAATATAAGCCGTAAGAAAGATAGAGAGGGCATGTTTAAGGGATGGTAAGGTGGGTGTGATAGAGGAATATAAGCCGTAAGAAAGATAGAGAGTGCAGGTTTAAGGGATGGTAAGTTGGGTGTGATAGAGGAATATAAGCCGTAAGAAAGATAGAGAGGGCAGATTTAAGGGATGGTAAGTTGGGCGTGATAGAGGAATATAAGCCGTAAGAAAGATAGAGAGGGCAGATTTAAGGGATGGTAAGTTGGGCGTGATAGAGGAATATAAGCCGTAAGAAAGAGAGAGGGCAGATTTAAGGGATGGTAAGTTGGGCGTGATAGAGGAAGATAAGCCGTAAGAAAGATAGAGAGGGCAGATTTAAGGGATGGTAAGTTAGGCGTGATAGAGGTATATAAGCCGTAAGAAAGATAGAGAGGGCAGATTTAAGGGATGGTAAGTTGGGCGTGATAGAGGAATATAAGCCGTAAGAAAGATAGAGAGAGCAGGTTTAAGGGATGATAAGTTGGGCGTGATAGAGGAATATAAGCCGTAAGAAAGATAGAGAGGGCAGATTTAAGGGATGGTAAGTTAGGCGTGATAGAGGTATATAAGCCGTAAGAAAGATAGAGAGGGCAGATTTAAGGGATGGTAAGTTGGGCGTGATAGAGGAATATAAGCCGTAAGAAAGATAGAGAGGGCAGATTTAAGGGATGGTAAGTTGGGCGTGATAGAGGAATATAAGCCGTAAGAAAGAGAGAGGGCAGATTTAAGGGATGGTAAGTTGGGCGTGATAGAGGAATATAAGCCGTAAGAAAGATAGAGAGGGCAGATTTAAGGGACGGTAAGTTGGGCGTGATAGAGGAATATAAGCCGTAAGAAAGATAGAGAGGGCAGATTTAAGGGATGGTAAGTTGGGCGTGATAGAGGAATATAAGCCGTAAGAAAGATAGAGAGGGCAGATTTAAGGGATGGTAAGGTGGGCGTGATAGAGGAATATAAGCCGTAAGAAAGATATAGAGGGCAGGTTTAAGGGATGGTAAGTTGGGCATGATAGAGGAATATAATCCGTAAGAATGATAGAGAGGGCAGATTTAAGGGATGGTAAGTTGGGCGTGATAGAGGAATATAAGCCGTAAGAAAGATAGTGAGGGCAGGTTTAAGGGATGGTAAGTTGGGCGTGATAGAGGAATATAAGCCGTAAGAAAGATAGAGAGGGCAGATTTAAGGGATGGTAAGATGGGCGTGATAGAGGAATAAAAGCCGTAAGAAAGATAGAGAGGGCAGGTTTAAGGGAAGGTAAGTTGGGTGTGATAGAGGAATATAAGCCGTAAGAAAGATAGTGAGGACCGATTTAAGGGATGGTAAGTTGGGCGTGATAGAGGAATATAAGCCGTAAGAAAGATAGAGAGGGCATGTTTAAGGGATGGTAAGTTGGGTGTGATAGAGGAATATAAGCCGTAAGAAAGATAGAGAGGGCATGTTTAAGGGATGGTAAGGTGGGTGTGATAGAGGAATATAAGCCGTAAGAAAGATAGAGAGTGCAGGTTTAAGGGATGGTAAGTTGGGTGTGATAGAGGAATATAAGCCGTAAGAAAGATAGAGAGGGCAGATTTAAGGGATGGTAAGTTGGGCGTGATAGAGGAATATAAGCCGTAAGAAAGATAGAGAGGGCAGATTTAAGGGATGGTAAGTTGGGCGTGATAGAGGAATATAAAAGCCGTAAGAAAGAGAGAGGGCAGATTTAAGGGATGGTAAGTTGGGCGTGATAGAGGAAGATAAGCCGTAAGAAAGATAGAGAGGGCAGATTTAAGGGATGGTAAGTTAGGCGTGATAGAGGTATATAAGCCGTAAGAAAGATAGAGAGGGCAGATTTAAGGGATGGTAAGTTGGGCGTGATAGAGGAATATAAGCCGTAAGAAAGATAGAGAGAGCAGGTTTAAGGGATGATAAGTTGGGCGTGATAGAGGAATATAAGCCGTAAGAAAGATAGAGAGGGCAGATTTAAGGGATGGTAAGTTAGGCGTGATAGAGGTATATAAGCCGTAAGAAAGATAGAGAGGGCAGATTTAAGGGATGGTAAGTTGGGCGTGATAGAGGAATATAAGCCGTAAGAAAGATAGAGAGGGCAGATTTAAGGGATGGTAAGTTGGGCGTGATAGAGGAATATAAGCCGTAAGAAAGAGAGGGCAGATTTAAGGGATGGTAAGTTGGGCGTGATAGAGGAATATAAGCCGTAAGAAAGATAGAGAGGGCAGATTTAAGGGACGGTAAGTTGGGCGTGATAGAGGAATATAAGCCGTAAGAAAGATAGAGAGGGCAGATTTAAGGGATGGTAAGTTGGGCGTGATAGAGGAATATAAGCCGTAAGAAAGATAGAGAGGGCAGATTTAAGGGATGGTAAGGTGGGCGTGATAGAGGAATATAAGCCGTAAGAAAGATATAGAGGGCAGGTTTAAGGGATGGTAAGTTGGGCATGATAGAGGAATATAATCCGTAAGAATGATAGAGAGGGCAGATTTAAGGGATGGTAAGTTGGGCGTGATAGAGGAATATAAGCCGTAAGAAAGATAGAGAGGGCAGATTTAAGGGATGGTAAGTTGGGCGTGATAGAGGAATATAAGCCGCAAGAAAGATAGAGAGGGCAGGATTAAGGGATGGTAAGTTGGGTGTGATAGAGGAATATAAGCCGTAAGAAAGATAGAGAGGGCAGATTTAAGGGATGGTAAGATGGGCGTGATAGAGGAATATAAGCCGTAAGAAAGATAGAGAGGGCAGATTTAAGGGATGGTAAGTTGGGCGTGATAGAGGAATATAAGCCGTAAGAAAGATAGAGAGGGCAGATTTAAGGGATGGTAAGTTGGGCGTGATAGAGGAATATAAGCCGTAAGAAAGAGAGAGGGCAGATTTGAAGGGATGGTAAGTTGGGCGTGATAGAGGAAGATAAGCCGTAAGAAAGATAGAGAGGGCAGATTTAAGGGATGGTAAGTTAGGCGTGATAGAGGTATATAAGCCGTAAGAAAGATAGAGAGGGCAGATTTAAGGGATGGTAAGTTGGGCGTGATAGAGGAATATAAGCCGTAAGAAAGATAGAGAGGGCAGGATTAAGGGATGGTAAGTTGGGTGTGATAGAGGAATATAAGCCGTAAGAAAGATAGAGAGGGCAGATTTAAGGGATGGTAAGATGGGCGTGATAGAGGAATAAAAGCCGTAAGAAAGATAGAGAGGGCAGGTTTAAGGGAAGGTAAGTTGGGTGTGATAGAGGAATATAAGCCGTAAGAAAGATAGTGAGGACCGATTTAAGGGATGGTAAGTTGGGCGTGATAGAGGAATATAAGCCGTAAGAAAGATAGAGAGGGCATGTTTAAGGGATGGTAAGTTGGCTGTGATAGAGGAATATAAGCCGTAAGAAAGATAGAGAGGGCATGTTTAAGGGATGGTAAGGTGGGTGTGATAGAGGAATATAAGCCGTAAGAAAGATAGAGAGTGCAGGTTTAAGGGATGGTAAGTTGGGTGTGATAGAGGAATATAAGCCGTAAGAAAGATAGAGAGGGCAGATTTAAGGGATGGTAAGTTGGGCGTGATAGAGGAATATAAGCCGTAAGAAAGATAGAGAGGGCAGATTTAAGGGATGGTAAGTTGGGCGTGATAGAGGAATATAAGCCGTAAGAAGAGAGCAGATTTAAGGGGATGGTAAGTTGGGCGTGATAGAGGAAGATAAGCCGTAAGAAAGATAGAGAGGGCAGATTTAAGGGATGGTAAGTTAGGCGTGATAGAGGTATATAAGCCGTAAGAAAGATAGAGAGGGCAGATTTAAGGGATGGTAAGTTGGGCGTGATAGAGGAATATAAGCCGTAAGAAAGATAGAGAGAGCAGGTTTAAGGGATGATAAGTTGGGCGTGATAGAGGAATATAAGCCGTAAGAAAGATAGAGAGGGCAGATTTAAGGGATGGTAAGTTAGGCGTGATAGAGGTATATAAGCCGTAAGAAAGATAGAGAGGGCAGATTTAAGGGATGGTAAGTTGGGCGTGATAGAGGAATATAAGCCGTAAGAAAGATAGAGAGGGCAGATTTAAGGGATGGTAAGTTGGGCGTGATAGAGGAATATAAGCCGTAAGAAAGAGAGAGGGCAGATTTAAGGGATGGTAAGTTGGGCGTGATAGAGGAATATAAGCCGTAAGAAAGATAGAGAGGGCAGATTTAAGGGACGGTAAGTTGGGCGTGATAGAGGAATATAAGCCGTAAGAAAGATAGAGAGGGCAGATTTAAGGGATGGTAAGTTGGGCGTGATAGAGGAATATAAGCCGTAAGAAAGATAGAGAGGGCAGATTTAAGGGATGGTAAGGTGGGCGTGATAGAGGAATATAAGCCGTAAGAAAGATATAGAGGGCAGGTTTAAGGGATGGTAAGTTGGGCATGATAGAGGAATATAATCCGTAAGAATGATAGAGAGGGCAGATTTAAGGGATGGTAAGTTGGGCGTGATAGAGGAATATAAGCCGTAAGAAAGATAGTGAGGGCAGGTTTAAGGGATGGTAAGTTGGGCGTGATAGAGGAATATAAGCCGTAAGAAAGATAGAGAGGGCAGATTTAAGGGATGGTAAGTTGGGCGTGATAGAAGAATATAAGCCGTAAGAAACATAGAGAGGGCAGGTTTAAGGGATGGTAAGTTGGGTGTGATAGAGGAATATAAGCCGTAAGAAAGATAGAGAGGGCAGATTTAAGGGATGGTAAGTTGGGCGTGATAGAGGAATATAAGCCGTAAGAAAGATAGAGAGGGCAGATTTAGGGATGGTAAGTTGGGCGTGATAGAGGAATATAAGCCGTAAGAAAGAGAGTGGGCAGATTTAAGGGATGGTAAGTTGGGCGTGATAGAGGAAGATAAGCCGTAAGAAAGATAGAGAGGGCAGATTGAAGGGATGGTAAGTTAGGCGTGATAGAGGAATATAAGCCGTAAGAAAGATAGAGGGGGCAGGATTAAGGGATGGTAAGTTGGGTGTGATAGAGGAATATAAGCCGTAAGAAAGATAGAGAGGGCAGATTTAAGGGATGGTAAGTTGGGCGTGATAGAGGAATATAAGCCGTAAGAAAGATAGAGAGGGCAGATTTAAGGGATGGTAAGTTGGGCGTGATAGAGGAATATAAGCCGTAAGAAAGAGAGAGGGCAGATTTAAGGGATGGTAAGTTTGGCGTGATAGAGGAATATAAGCCGTAAGAAAGATAGAGAGGGCAGGTTTAAGGGATGGTAAGTTGGGTGTGATAGAGGAATATAAGCCGTAAGAAAGATAGAGATGGCAGATTTAGGGGATGGTAAGTTGGGCGTGATAGAGGAATATAAGCCGTAAGAAAGATAGAGAGGGCAGATTTAAGGGATGGTAAGTTGGGCGTGATAGAGGAATATAAGCCGTAAGAAAGATAGAGAGGGCAGATTTAAGGGATGGTAAGTTGGGCGTGATAGAGGAATATAAGCCGTAAGAAAGATAGAGAGAGCAGATTTAAGGGATGGTAAGGTGGGCGTGATAGAGGAATATAAGCCGTAAGAAAGATAGAGGGGGCAGGATTAAGGGATGGTAAGTTGGGTGTGATAGAGGAATATAAGCCGTAAGAAAGATAGAGAGGGCAGATTTAAGGGATGGTAAGTTGGGCGTGATAGAGGAATATAAGCCGTAAGAAAGATAGAGAGGGCAGATTTAAGGGATGGTCAGTTGGGCGTGATAGAGGAATATAAGCCGTAAGAAAGATAGAGAGGGCAGATTTAAGGGATGGTAAGGTGGGCGTGATAGAGGAATATAAGCCGTAAGAAAGATAGAGAGGGCAGGTTTAAGGGATGGTAAGTTGGGCATGATAGAGGAATATAATCCGTAAGAATGATAGAGAGGGCAGATTTAAGGGATGGTAAGTTGGGCGTGATAGAGGAATATAAGCCGTAAGAAAGATAGTGAGGGCAGGTTTAAGGGATGGTAAGTTGGGCGTGATAGAGGAATATAAGCCGTAAGAAAGATAGAGAGGGCAGATTTAAGGGATGGTAAGTTGGGCGTGATAGAAGAATATAAGCCGTAAGAAACATAGAGAGGGCAGGTTTAAGGGATGGTAAGTTGGGTGTGATAGAGGAATATAAGCCGTAAGAAAGATAGAGAGGGCAGATTTAAGGGATGGTAAGTTGGGCGTGATAGAGGAATATAAGCCGTAAGAAAGATAGAGAGGGCAGATTTAAGGGATGGTAAGTTGGGCGTGATAGAGGAATATAAGCCGTAAGAAAGAGAGAGGGCAGATTTAAGGGATGGTAAGTTAGGCGTGATAGAGGTATATAAGCCGTAAGAAAGCTAGAGAGGGCAGATTTAAGGGATGGTAAGTTGGGCGTGATAGAGGAATATAAGCCGTAAGAAAGATAGAGGGGGCAGGATTAAGGGATGGTAAGTTGGGTGTGATAGAGGAATATAAGCCGTAAGAAAGATAGAGAGGGCAGATTTAAGGGATGGTAAGTTGGGCGTGATAGAGGAATATAAGCCGTAAGAAAGATAGAGAGGGCAGATTTAAGGGATGGTAAGTTGGGCGTGATAGAGGAATATAAGCCGTAAGAAAGAGAGAGGGCAGATTTAAGGGATGGTAAGGTGGGCGTGATAGAGGAATATAAGCCGTAAGAAAGATAGAGAGGGCAGTTTTAAGGGATGGTAAGTTGGGTGTGATAGAGGAATATAAGCCGTAAGAAAGATAGAGATGGCAGATTTAGGGGATGGTAAGTTGGGCGTGATAGAGGAATATAAGCCGTAAGAAAGATAGAGAGGGCAGATTTAAGGGATGGTAAGTTGGGCGTGATAGAGGAATATAAGCCGTAAGAAAGATAGAGAGGGCAGATTTAAGGGATGGTAAGTTGGGCGTGATAGAGGAATATAAGCCGTAAGAAAGAGAGAGGGCAGATTTAAGGGATGGTAAGTTGGGTGTGATAGAGGAATATAAGCCGTAAGAAAGATAGAGAGGGCAGATTTAAGGGATGGTAAGTTGGGCGTGATAGAGGAATATAAGCCGTAAGAAAGATAGAGAGGGCAGATTTAAGGGATGGTAAGTTGGGCGTGATAGAGGAATATAAGCCGTAAGAAAGATAGAGAGGGCAGATTTAAGGGATGGTAAGTTGGGCGTGATAGAGGAATATAAGCCGTAAGAAAGATAGAGAGGGCAGATTTAAGGGATGGTAAGTTGGGCGTGATAGAGGAATATAAGCCGTAAGAAAGATAGAGAGGGCAGATTTAAGGGATGGTAAGTTGGGCGTGATAGAGGAATATAAGCCGTAAGAAAGATAGAGAGGGCAGATTTAAGGGATGGTAAGTTGGGCGTGATAGAGGAATATAAGCCGTAAGAAAGAGAGAGGGCAGATTTAAGGGATGGTAAGTTGGGCGTGATAGAGGAATATAAGCCGTAAGAAAGATAGAGAGGTCAGATTTAAGGGATGGTAAGTTGGGCGTGATAGAGGAATATAAGCCGTAAGAAACAGAGAGGGCAGATTTAAGGGATGGTAAGGTGGGCGTGATAGAGGAATATAAGCCGTAAGAAAGATAGAGAGGGCAGGTTTAAGGGATGGTAAGTTGGGTGTGATAGAGGAATATAAGCCGTAAGAAAGATAGAGATGGCAGATTTAGGGGATGGTAAGTTGGGCGTGATAGAGGAAGATAAGCCGTAAGAAAGATAGAGAGGGCAGATTGAAGGGATGGTAAGTTAGGCGTGATAGAGGTATATAAGCCGTAAGAAAGATAGAGAGGGCAGATTTAAGGGATGGTAAGTTGGGCGTGATAGAGGAATATAAGCCGTAAGAAAGATAGAGGGGGCAGGATTAAGGGATGGTAAGTTGGGTGTGATAGAGGAATATAAGCCGTAAGAAAGATAGAGAGGGCAGATTTAAGGGATGGTAAGATGGGCCTGATAGAGGAATAAAAGCCGTAAGAAAGATAGAGAGGGCAGGTTTAAGGGAAGGTAAGTTGGGTGTGATAGAGGAATATAAGCTGTAAGAAAGATAGTGAGGACCGATTTAAGGGATGGTAAGTTGGGCGTGATAGAGGAATATAAGCCGTAAGAAAGATAGAGAGGGCATGTTTAAGGGATGGTAAGTTGGGTGTGATAGAGGAATATAAGCCGTAAGAAAGATAGAGAGGGCATGTTTAAGGGATGGTAAGGTGGGTGTGATAGAGGAATATAAGTCGTAAGAAAGATAGAGAGTGCAGGTTTAAGGGATGGTAAGTTGAGTGTGATAGAGGAATATAAGCCGTAAGAAAGATAGAGAGGGCAGATTTAAGGGATGGTAAGTTGGGCGTGATAGAGGAATATAAGCCGTAAGAAAGATAGAGCGGGCAGATTTAAGGGATGGTAAGTTGGGCGTGATAGAGGAATATAAGCCGTAAGAAAGAGAGAGGGCAGATTTAAGGGATGGTAAGGTGGGCGTGATAGAGGAATATAAGCCGTAAGAAAGATAGAGAGGGCAGGTTTAAGGGATGGTAAGTTGGGTGTGATAGAGGAATATAAGCCGTAAGAAAGATAGAGATGGCAGATTTAGGGGATGGTAAGTTGGGCGTGATAGAGGAATATAAGCCGTAAGAAAGATAGAGAGGGCAGATTTAAGGGATGGTAAGTTGGGCGTGATAGAGGAATATAAGCCGTAAGAAAGATAGAGAGGGCAGATTTAAGGGATGGTAAGTTGGGCGTGATAGAGGAATATAAGCCGTAAGAAAGAGAGAAGGCAGATTTAAGGGATGGTAAGTTGGGTGTGATAGAGGAATATAAGCCGTAAGAAAGATAGAGAGGGCAGATTTAAGGGATGGTAAGTTGGGCGTGATAGAGGAATATAAGCCGTAAGAAAGATAGAGAGGGCAGATTTAAGGGATGGTAAGTTGGGCGTGATAGAGGAATATAAGCCGTAAGAAAGATAGAGAGGGCAGATTTAAGGGATGGTAAGTTGGGCGTGATAGAGGAATATAAGCCGTAAGAAAGATAGAGAGGGCAGATTTAAGGGATGGTAAGTTGGGCGTGATAGAGGAATATAAGCCGTAAGAAAGATAGAGCAGATTTAAGGGATGGTAAGTTGGGCGTGATAGAGGAATATAAGCCGTAAGAAAGAGAGAGGGCAGATTTAAGGGATGGTAAGTTGGGCGTGATAGAGGAATATAAGCCGTAAGAAAGATAGAGAGGGCAGATTTAAGGGATGGTAAGTTGGGCGTGATAGAGGAATATAAGCCGTAAGAAAGATAGAGAGAGCAGATTTAAGGGATGGTAAGGTGGGCGTGATAGAGGAATATAAGCCGTAAGAAAGATAGAGGGGGCAGGATTAAGGGATGGTAAGTTGGGTGTGATAGAGGAATATAAGCCGTAAGAAAGATAGAGAGGGCAGATTTAAGGGATGGTAAGTTGGGCGTGATAGAGGAATATAAGCCGTAAGAAAGATAGAGAGGGCAGATTTAAGGGATGGTCAGTTGGGCGTGATAGAGGAATATAAGCCGTAAGAAAGATAGAGAGGGCAGATTTAAGGGATGGTAAGGTGGGCGTGATAGAGGAATATAAGCCGTAAGAAAGATAGAGAGGGCAGGTTTAAGGGATGGTAAGTTGGGCATGATAGAGGAATATAATCCGTAAGAATGATAGAGAGGGCAGATTTAAGGGATGGTAAGTTGGGCGTGATAGAGGAATATAAGCCGTAAGAAAGATAGTGAGGGCAGGTTTAAGGGATGGTAAGTTGGGCGTGATAGAGGAATATAAGCCGTAAGAAAGATAGAGAGGGCAGATTTAAGGGATGGTAAGTTGGGCGTGATAGAAGAATATAAGCCGTAAGAAACATAGAGAGGGCAGGTTTAAGGGATGGTAAGTTGGGTGTGATAGAGGAATATAAGCCGTAAGAAAGATAGAGAGGGCAGATTTAAGGGATGGTAAGTTGGGCGTGATAGAGGAATATAAGCCGTAAGAAAGATAGAGAGGGCAGATTTAAGGGATGGTAAGTTGGGCGTGATAGAGGAATATAAGCCGTAAGAAAGAGAGAGGGCAGATTTAAGGGATGGTAAGTTAGGCGTGATAGAGGTATATAAGCCGTAAGAAAGCTAGAGAGGGCAGATTTAAGGGATGGTAAGTTGGGCGTGATAGAGGAATATAAGCCGTAAGAAAGATAGAGGGGGCAGGATTAAGGGATGGTAAGTTGGGTGTGATAGAGGAATATAAGCCGTAAGAAAGATAGAGAGGGCAGATTTAAGGGATGGTAAGTTGGGCGTGATAGAGGCCGTAAGAAAGATAGAGAGGGCAGATTTAAGGGATGGTAAGTTGGGCGTGATAGAGGAATATAAGCCGTAAGAAAGAGAGAGGGCAGATTTAAGGGATGGTAAGGTGGGCGTGATAGAGGAATATAAGCCGTAAGAAAGATAGAGAGGGCAGGTTTAAGGGATGGTAAGTTGGGTGTGATAGAGTAATATAAGCCGTAAGAAAGATAGAGATGGCAGATTTAGGGGATGGTAAGTTGGGCGTGATAGAGGAATATAAGCCGTAAGAAAGATAGAGAGGGCAGATTTAAGGGATGGTAAGTTGGGCGTGATAGAGGAATATAAGCCGTAAGAAAGATAGAGAGGGCAGATTTAAGGGATGGTAAGTTGGGCGTGATAGAGGAATATAAGCCGTAAGAAAGAGAGAGGGCAGATTTAAGGGATGGTAAGTTGGGTGTGATAGAGGAATATAAGCCGTAAGAAAGATAGAGAGGGCAGATTTAAGGGATGGTAAGTTGGGCGTGATAGAGGAATATAAGCCGTAAGAAAGATAGAGAGGGCAGATTTAAGGGATGGTAAGTTGGGCGTGATAGAGGAATATAAGCCGTAAGAAAGATAGAGAGGGCAGATTTAAGGGATGGTAAGTTGGGCGTGATAGAGGAATATAAGCCGTAAGAAAGATAGAGAGGGCAGATTTAAGGGATGGTAAGTTGGGCGTGATAGAGGAATATAAGCCGTAAGAAAGATAGAGAGGGCAGATTTAAGGGATGGTAAGTTGGGCGTGATAGAGGAATATAAGCCGTAAGAAAGATAGAGAGGGCAGATTTAAGGGATGGTAAGTTGGGCGTGATAGAGGAATATAAGCCGTAAGAAAGAGAGAGGGCAGATTTAAGGGATGGTAAGTTGGGCGTGATAGAGGAATATAAGCCGTAAGAAAGATAGAGAGGTCAGATTTAAGGGATGGTAAGTTGGGCGTGATAGAGGAATATAAGCCGTAAGAAACAGAGAGGGCAGATTTAAGGGATGGTAAGGTGGGCGTGATAGAGGAATATAAGCCGTAAGAAAGATAGAGAGGGCAGGTTTAAGGGATGGTAAGTTGGGTGTGATAGAGGAATATAAGCCGTAAGAAAGATAGAGATGGCAGATTTAGGGGATGGTAAGTTGGGCGTGATAGAGGAAGATAAGCCGTAAGAAAGATAGAGAGGGCAGATTGAAGGGATGGTAAGTTAGGCGTGATAGAGGTATATAAGCCGTAAGAAAGATAGAGAGGGCAGATTTAAGGGATGGTAAGTTGGGCGTGATAGAGGAATATAAGCCGTAAGAAAGATAGAGGGGGCAGGATTAAGGGATGGTAAGTTGGGTGTGATAGAGGAATATAAGCCGTAAGAAAGATAGAGAGGGCAGATTTAAGGGATGGTAAGATGGGCCTGATAGAGGAATAAAAGCCGTAAGAAAGATAGAGAGGGCAGGTTTAAGGGAAGGTAAGTTGGGTGTGATAGAGGAATATAAGCTGTAAGAAAGATAGTGAGGACCGATTTAAGGGATGGTAAGTTGGGCGTGATAGAGGAATATAAGCCGTAAGAAAGATAGAGAGGGCATGTTTAAGGGATGGTAAGTTGGGTGTGATAGAGGAATATAAGCCGTAAGAAAGATAGAGAGGGCATGTTTAAGGGATGGTAAGGTGGGTGTGATAGAGGAATATAAGCCGTAAGAAAGATAGAGAGTGCAGGTTTAAGGGATGGTAAGTTGGGTGTGATAGAGGAATATAAGCCGTAAGAAAGATAGAGAGGGCAGATTTAAGGGATGGTAAGTTGGGCGTGATAGAGGAATATAAGCCGTAAGAAAGATAGAGAGGGCAGATTTAAGGGATGGTAAGTTGGGCGTGATAGAGGAATATAAGCCGTAAGAAAGAGAGGGAGGGCAGATTTAAGGGATGGTAAGGTGGGCGTGATAGAGGAATATAAGCCGTAAGAAAGATAGAGAGGGCAGGTTTAAGGGATGGTAAGTTGGGTGTGATAGAGGAATATAAGCCGTAAGAAAGATAGAGATGGCAGATTTAGGGGATGGTAAGTTGGGCGTGATAGAGGAATATAAGCCGTAAGAAAGATAGAGAGGGCAGATTTAAGGGATGGTAAGTTGGGCGTGATAGAGGAATATAAGCCGTAAGAAAGATAGAGAGGGCAGATTTAAGGGATGGTAAGTTGGGCGTGATAGAGGAATATAAGCCGTAAGAAAGAGAGAAGGCAGATTTAAGGGATGGTAAGTTGGGTGTGATAGAGGAATATAAGCCGTAAGAAAGATAGAGAGGGCAGATTTAAGGGATGGTAAGTTGGGCGTGATAGAGGAATATAAGCCGTAAGAAAGATAGAGAGGGCAGATTTAAGGGATGGTAAGTTGGGCGTGATAGAGGAATATAAGCCGTAAGAAAGATAGAGAGGGCAGATTTAAGGGATGGTAAGTTGGGCGTGATAGAGGAATATAAGCCGTAAGAAAGATAGAGAGGGCAGATTTAAGGGATGGTAAGTTGGGCGTGATAGAGGAATATAAGCCGTAAGAAAGATAGAGAGGGCAGATTTAAGGGATGGTAAGTTGGGCGTGATAGAGGAATATAAGCCGTAAGAAAGATAGAGAGGGCAGATTTAAGGGATGGTAAGTTGGGCGTGATAGAGGAATATAAGCCGTAAGAAAGAGAGAGGGCAGATTTAAGGGATGGTAAGTTGGGCGTGATAGAGGAATATAAGCCGTAAGAAAGATAGAGAGGGCAGATTTAAGGGATGGTAAGTTGGGCGTGATAGAGGAATATAAGCCGTAAGAAACAGAGAGGGCAGATTTAAGGGATGGTAAGGTGGGCGTGATAGAGGAATATAAGCCGTAAGAAAGATAGAGAGGGCAGGTTTAAGGGATGGTCAGTTGGGTGTGATAGAGGAATATAAGCCGTAAGAAAGATAGAGATGGCAGATTTAGGGGATGGTAAGTTGGGCGTGATAGAGGAAGATAAGCCGTAAGAAAGATAGAGAGGGCAGATTGAAGGGATGGTAAGTTAGGCGTGATAGAGGTATATAAGCCGTAAGAAAGATAGAGAGGGCAGATTTAAGGGATGGTAAGTTGGGCGTGATAGAGGAATATAAGCCGTAAGAAAGATAGAGGGGGCAGGATTAAGGGATGGTAAGTTGGGTGTGATAGAGGAATATAAGCCGTAAGAAAGATAGAGAGGGCAGATTTAAGGGATGGTAAGATGGGCGTGATAGAGGAATAAAAGCCGTAAGAAAGATAGAGAGGGCAGGTTTAAGGGAAGGTAAGTTGGGTGTGATAGAGGAATATAAGCTGTAAGAAAGATAGTGAGGACCGATTTAAGGGATGGTAAGTTGGGCGTGATAGAGGAATATAAGCCGTAAGAAAGATAGAGAGGGCATGTTTAAGGGATGGTAAGTTGGGTGTGATAGAGGAATATAAGCCGTAAGAAAGATAGAGAGGGCATGTTTAAGGGATGGTAAGGTGGGTGTGATAGAGGAATATAAGCCGTAAGAAAGATAGAGAGTGCAGGTTTAAGGGATGGTAAGTTGGGTGTGATAGAGGAATATAAGCCGTAAGAAAGATAGAGAGGGCAGATTTAAGGGATGGTAAGTTGGGCGTGATAGAGGAATATAAGCCGTAAGAAAGATAGAGAGGGCAGATTTAAGGGATGGTAAGTTGGGCGTGATAGAGGAATATAAGCCGTAAGAAAGAGAGCAGATTTAAGGGATGGTAAGTTGGGCGTGATAGAGGAAGATAAGCCGTAAGAAAGATAGAGAGGGCAGATTTAAGGGATGGTAAGTTAGGCGTGATAGAGGTATATAAGCCGTAAGAAAGATAGAGAGGGCAGATTTAAGGGATGGTAAGTTGGGCGTGATAGAGGAATATAAGCCGTAAGAAAGATAGAGAGAGCAGGTTTAAGGGATGATAAGTTGGGCGTGATAGAGGAATATAAGCCGTAAGAAAGATAGAGAGGGCAGATTTAAGGGATGGTAAGTTAGGCGTGATAGATGTATATAAGCCGTAAGAAAGATAGAGAGGGCAGATTTAAGAGATGGTAAGTTGGGCGTGATAGAGGAATATAAGCCGTAAGAAAGATAGAGAGGGCAGGATTAAGGGATGGTAAGTTGGGTGTGATAGAGGAATATAAGCCGTAAGAAAGATAGAGAGGGCAGATTTAAGGGACGGTAAGTTGGGCGTGATAGAGGAATATAAGCCGTAAGAAAGATAGAGAGGGCAGATTTAAGGGATGGTAAGTTGGTCGTGATAGAGGAATATAAGCCGTAAGAAAGATAGAGAGGGCAGATTTAAGGGATGGTAAGGTGGGTGTGATAGAGGAATATAAGCCGTAAGAAAGATAGAGAGGGCATGTTTAAGGGATGGTAAGTTGTGTGTGATAGAGGAATATAAGCCGTAAGAAAGATAGAGAGGGCATGTTTAAGGGATGGTAAGTTGGGTGTGATAGAGGAATATAAGCCGTAAGAAAGATAGAGAGGGCAGATTTAAGGGACGGTAAGTTGGGCGTGATAGAGGAATATAAGCCGTAAGAAAGATAGAGAGGGCAGATTTAAGGGATGGTAAGTTGGTCGTGATAGAGGAATATAAGCCGTAAGAAAGATAGAGAGGGCAGATTTAAGGGATGGTAAGGTGGGTGTGATAGAGGAATATAAGCCGTAAGAAAGATAGAGAGGGCAGGTTTAAGGGATGGTAAGTTGGGTGTGATAGAGGAATATAAGCCGTAAGAAAGATAGAGAGGGCAGATTTAAGGGATGGTAAGTTGGGCGTGATAGAGGAATATAAGCCGTAAGAAAGATAGAGAGGGCATGTTTAAGGGATGGTAAGTTGGGTGTGATAGAGGAATATAAGCCGTAAGAAAGATAGAGAGGGCAGATTTAAGGGATGGTAAGTTGGGCGTGATAGAGGAATATAAGCCGTAAGAAAGAGACAGGGCAGATTTAAGGGATGGCAAGTTGGGCGTGATAGAGGAATATAAGCCGTAAGAAAGATAGAGAGGGCAGATTTAAGGGATGGTAAGTTGGTCGTGATAGAGGAATATAAGCCGTAAGAAAGATAGAGAGGGCAGATTTAAGGGATGGTAAGGTGGGTGTGATAGAGGAATATAAGCCGTAAGAAAGATAGAGAGGGCAGGTTTAAGGGATGGTAATTTGGGTGTGATAGAGGAATATAAGCCGTAAGAAAGATAGAGAGGGCAGATTTAAGGGATGGTAAGTTGGGCGTGATAGAGGAATATAAGCCGTAAGAAAGATAGAGAGGGCATGTTTAAGGGATGGTAAGTTGGGTGTGATAGAGGAATATAAGCCGTAAGAAAGATAGAGAGGGCAGATTTAAGGGATGGTAAGTTAGGCGTGATAGAGGAATATAAGCCGTAAGAAAGATAGAGAGGGCAGATTTAAGGGATGGTAAGTTGGGCGTGATAGAGGAATATAAGCCGTAAGAAAGAGGGAGCAGATTTAAGGGATGGTAAGTTGGGCGTGATAGAGGAATATAAGCCGTAAGAAAGATAGAGAGGGCAGATTTAAGGGACGGTAAGTTGGGCGTGATAGAGGAATATAAGCCGTAAGAAAGATAGAGAGGGCAGATTTAAGGGATGGTAAGTTGGGCGTGATAGAGGAATATAAGCCGTAAGAAAGATAGAGAGGGCAGATTTAAGGGATGGTAAGGTGGGCGTGATAGAGGAATATAAGCCGTAAGAAAGATATAGAGGGCAGGTTTAAGGGATGGTAAGTTGGGCATGATAGAGGAATATAATCCGTAAGAATGATAGAGAGGGCAGATTTAAGGGATGGTAAGTTGGGCGTGATAGAGGAATATAAGCCGTAAGAAAGATAGTGAGGGCAGGTTTAAGGGATGGTAAGTTGGGCGTGATAGAGGAATATAAGCCGTAAGAAAGATAGAGAGGGCAGATTTAAGGGATGGTAAGTTGGGCGTGATAGAAGAATATAAGCCGTAAGAAACATAGAGAGGGCAGGTTTAAGGGATGGTAAGTTGGGTGTGATAGAGGAATATAAGCCGTAAGAAAGATAGAGAGGGCAGATTTAAGGGATGGTAAGTTGGGCGTGATAGAGGAATATAAGCCGTAAGAAAGATAGAGAGGGCAGATTTAAGGGATGGTAAGTTGGGCGTGATAGAGGAATATAAGCCGTAAGAAAGAGAGTGGGCAGATTTAAGGGATGGTAAGTTGGGCGTGATAGAGGAAGATAAGCCGTAAGAAAGATAGACAGGGCAGATTGAAGGGATGGTAAGTTAGGCGTGATAGAGGTATATAAGCCGTAAGAAAGATAGAGAGGGCAGATTTAAGGGATGGTAAGTTGGGCGTGATAGAGGAATATAAGCCGTAAGAAAGATAGAGGGGGCAGGATTAAGGGATGGTAAGTTGGGTGTGATAGAGGAATATAAGCCGTAAGAAAGATAGAGAGGGCAGATTTAAGGGATGGTAAGTTGGGCGTGATAGAGGAATATAAGCCGTAAGAAAGATAGAGAGGGCAGATTTAAGGGATGGTAAGTTGGGCGTGATAGAGGAATATAAGCCGTAAGAAAGAGAGAGGGCAGATTTAAGGGATGGTAAGGTGGGCGTGATAGAGGAATATAAGCCGTAAGAAAGATAGAGAGGGCAGGTTTAAGGGATGGTAAGTTGGGTGTGATAGAGGAATATAAGCCGTAAGAAAGATAGAGATGGCAGATTTAGGGGATGGTAAGTTGGGCGTGATAGAGGAATATAAGCCGTAAGAAAGATAGAGAGGGCAGATTTAAGGGATGGTAAGTTGGGCGTGATAGAGGAATATAAGCCGTAAGAAAGATAGAGAGGGCAGATTTAAGGGATGGTAAGTTGGGCGTGATAGAGGAATATAAGCCGTAAGAAAGATAGAGAGAGCAGATTTAAGGGATGGTAAGGTGGGCGTGATAGAGGAATATAAGCCGTAAGAAAGATAGAGGGGGCAGGATTAAGGGATGGTAAGTTGGGTGTGATAGAGGAATATAAGCCGTAAGAAAGATAGAGAGGGCAGATTTAAGGGATGGTAAGTTGGGCGTGATAGAGGAATATAAGCCGTAAGAAAGATAGAGAGGGCAGATTTAAGGGATGGTAAGTTGGGCGTGATAGAGGAATATAAGCCGTAAGAAAGATAGAGAGGGCAGATTTAAGGGATGGTAAGGTGGGCGTGATAGAGGAATATAAGCCGTAAGAAAGATAGAGAGGGCAGGTTTAAGGGATGGTAAGTTGGGCATGATAGAGGAATATAATCCGTAAGAATGATAGAGAGGGCAGATTTAAAGGATGGTAAGTTGGGCGTGATAGAGGAATATAAGCCGTAAGAAAGATAGTGAGGGCAGGTTTAAGGGATGGTAAGTTGGGCGTGATAGAGGAATATAAGCCGTAAGAAAGATAGAGAGGGCAGATTTAAGGGATGGTAAGTTGGGCGTGATAGAAGAATATAAGCCGTAAGAAACATAGAGAGGGCAGGTTTAAGGGATGGCAAGTTGGGTGTGATAGAGGAATATAAGCCGTAAGAAAGATAGAGAGGGCAGATTTAAGGGATGGTAAGTTGGGCTTGATAGAGGAATATAAGCCGTAAGAAAGATAGAGAGGGCAGATTTAAGGGATGGTAAGTTGGGCGTGATAGAGGAATATAAGCCGTAAGAAAGAGAGAGGGCAGATTTAAGGGATGGTAAGTTGGGCGTGATAGAGGAATATAAGCCGTAAGAAAGATAGAGAGGGCAGATTTAAGGGATGGTAAGTTGGGCGTGATAGAGGAATATAAGCCGTAAGAAAGAGAGAGGGCATATTTAAGGGATGGTAAGGTGGGCGTGATAGAGGAATATAAGCCGTAAGAAAGATAGAGAGGGCAGGTTTAAGGGATGGTAAGTTGCGTGTGATAGAGGAATATAAGCCGTAAGAAAGATAGAGATGGCAGATTTAGGGGATGGTAAGTTGGGCGTGATAGAGGAATATAAGTCGTAAGAAAGATAGAGAGGGCAGATTTAAGGGATGGTAAGTTGGGCGTGATAGAGGAATATAAGCCGTAAGAAAGATAGAGAGGGCAGATTTAAGGGATGGTAAGTTGGGCGTGATAGAGGAATATAAGCCGTAAGAAAGAGAGAGGGCAGATTTAAGGGATGGTAAGTTGGGCGTGATAGAGGAAGATAAGCCGTAAGAAAGATAGAGAGGGCAGATTGAAGGGATGGTAAGTTAGGCGTGATAGAGGTATATAAGCCGTAAGAAAGATAGAGAGGGCAGATTTAAGGGATGGTAAGTTGGGCGTGATAGAGGAATATAAGCCGTAAGAAAGATAGAGGGGGCAGGATTAAGGGATGGTAAGTTGGGTGTGATAGAGGAATATAAGCCGTAAGAAAGATAGAGAGGGCAGATTTAAGGGATGGTAAGTTGGGCGTGATAGAGGAATATAAGCCGTAAGAAAGATAGATAGGGCAGATTTAAGGGATGGTAAGTTGGGCGTGATAGAGGAATATAAGCCGTAAGAAAGAGAGAGGGCAGATTTAAGGGATGGTAAGGTGGGCGTGATAGAGGAATATAAGCCGTAAGAAAGATAGAGAGGGCAGGTTTAAGGGATGGTAAGTTGGGTGTGATAGAGGAATATAAGCCGTAAGAAAGATAGAGATGGCAGATTTAGGGGATGGTAAGTTGGGCGTGATAGAGGAATATAAGCCGTAAGAAAGATAGAGAGGGCATATTTAAGGGATGGTAAGTTGGTCGTGATAGAGGAATATAAGCCGTAAGAAAGATAGAGAGGGCAGATTTAAGGGATGGTAAGGTGGGTGTGATAGAGGAATATAAGCCGTAAGAAAGATAGAGAGGGCAGGTTTAAGGGATGGTAATTTGGGTGTGATAGAGGAATATAAGCCGTAAGAAAGATAGAGAGGGCAGATTTAAGGGATGGTAAGTTGGGCGTGATAGAGGAATATAAGCCGTAAGAAAGATAGAGAGGGCATGTTTAAGGGATGGTAAGTTGGGTGTGATAGAGGAATATAAGCCGTAAGAAAGATAGAGAGGGCAGATTTAAGGGATGGTAAGTTAGGCGTGATAGAGGAATATAAGCCGTAAGAAAGATAGAGAGGGCAGATTTAAGGGATGGTAAGTTGGGCGTGATAGAGGAATATAAGCCGTAAGAAAGAGAGAGGGCAGATTTAAGGGATGTTAAGTTGGGCGTGATAGAGGAATATAAGCCGTAAGAAAGATAGAGAGGGCAGATTTAAGGGACGGTAAGTTGGGCGTGATAGAGGAATATAAGCCGTAAGAAAGATAGAGAGGGCAGATTTAAGGGATGGTAAGTTGGGCGTGATAGAGGAATATAAGCCGTAAGAAAGATAGAGAGGGCAGATTTAAGGGATGGTAAGGTGGGCGTGATAGAGGAATATAAGCCGTAAGAAAGATATAGAGGGCAGGTTTAAGGGATGGTAAGTTGAGCATGATAGAGGAATATAATCCGTAAGAATGATAGAGAGGGCAGATTTAAGGGATGGTAAGTTGGGCGTGATAGAGGAATATAAGCCGTAAGAAAGATAGTGAGGGCAGGTTTAAGGGATGGTAAGTTGGGCGTGATAGAGGAATATAAGCCGTAAGAAAGATAGAGAGGGCAGATTTAAGGGATGGTAAGTTGGGCGTGATAGAAGAATATAAGCCGTAAGAAACATAGAGAGGGCAGGTTTAAGGGATGGTAAGTTGGGTGTGATAGAGGAATATAAGCCGTAAGAAAGATAGAGAGGGCAGATTTAAGGGATGGTAAGTTGGGCGTGATAGAGGAATATAAGCCGTAAGAAAGATAGAGAGGGCAGATTTAAGGGATGGTAAGTTGGGCGTGATAGAGGAATATAAGCCGTAAGAAAGAGAGTGGGCAGATTTAAGGGATGGTAAGTTGGGCGTGATAGAGGAAGATAAGCCGTAAGAAAGATAGAGAGGGCAGATTGAAGGGATGGTAAGTTAGGCGTGATAGAGGTATATAAGCCGTAAGAAAGATAGAGAGGGCAGATTTAAGGGATGGTAAGTTGGGCGTGATAGAGGAATATAAGCCGTAAGAAAGATAGAGGGGGCAGGATTAAGGGATGGTAAGTTGGGTGTGATAGAGGAATATAAGCCGTAAGAAAGATAGAGAGGGCAGATTTAAGGGATGGTAAGTTGGGCGTGATAGAGGAATATAAGCCGTAAGAAAGATAGTGAGGGCAGGTTTAAGGGATGGTAAGTTGGGCGTGATAGAGGAATATAAGCCGTAAGAAAGATAGAGAGGGCAGATTTAAGGGATGGTAAGTTGGGCGTGATAGAAAAATATAAGCCGTAAGAAACATAGAGAGGGCAGGTTTAAGGGATGGTAAGTTGGGTGTGATAGAGGAATATAAGCCGTAAGAAAGATAGAGAGGGCAGATTTAAGGGATGGTAAGTTGGGCGTGATAGAGGAATATAAGCCGTAAGAAAGATAGTGAGGGCAGATTTAAGGGATGGTAAGTTGGGCGTGATAGAGGAATATAAGCCGTAAGAAAGAGAGGGAGGGCAGATTTAAGGGTGGTAAGTTGGGCGTGATAGAGGAATATAAGCCGTAAGAAAGATAGAGAGGGCAGATTTAAGGGATGGTAAGTTGGGCGTGATAGAGGAATATAAGCCGTAAGAAAGAGAGAGGGCATATTTAAGGGATGGTAAGGTGGGCGTGATAGAGGAATATAAGCCGTAAGAAAGATAGAGAGGGCAGGTTTAAGGGATGGTAAGTTGCGTGTGATAGAGGAATATAAGCCGTAAGAAAGATAGAGATGGCAGATTTAGGGGATGGTAAGTTGGGCGTGATAGAGGAATATAAGCCATAAGAAAGATAGAGAGGGCAGATTTAAGGGATGGTAAGTTGGGCGTGATAGAGGAATATAAGCCGTAAGAAAGATAGAGAGGGCAGATTTAAGGGATGGTAAGTTGGGCGTGATAGAGGAATATAAGCCGTAAGAAAGAGAGAGGCAGATTTAAGGGATGGTAAGTTGGGCGTGATAGAGGAAGATAAGCCGTAAGAAAGATAGAGAGGGCAGATTGAAGGGATGGTATGTTAGGCGTGATAGAGGTATATAAGCCGTAAGAAAGATAGAGAGGGCAGATTTAAGGGATGGTAAGTTGGGCGTGATAGAGGAATATAAGCCGTAAGAAAGATAGAGGGGGCAGGATTAAGGGATGGTAAGTTGGGTGTGATAGAGGAATATAAGCCGTAAGAAAGATAGATAGGGCAGATTTAAGGGATGGTAAGTTGGGCGTGATAGAGGAATATAAGCCGTAAGAAAGAGAGGGCAGATTTAAGGGATGGTAAGGTGGGCGTGATAGAGGAATATAAGCCGTAAGAAAGATAGAGAGGGCAGGTTTAAGGGATGGTAAGTTGGGTGTGATAGAGGAATATAAGCCGTAAGAAAGATAGAGATGGCAGATTTAGGGGATGGTAAGTTGGGCGTGATAGAGGAATATAAGCCGTAAGAAAGATAGAGAGGGCAGATTTAAGGGATGGTAAGTTGGGCGTGATAGAGGAATATAAGCCGTAAGAAAGATAGAGAGGGCAGATTTAAGGGATGGTAAGTTGGGCGTGATAGAGGAATATAAGCCGTAAGAAAGAGAGAGGGCAGATTTAAGGGATGGTAAGTTGGGTGTGATAGAGGAATATAAGCCGTAAGAAAGATAGAGAGGGCAGATTTAAGGGATGGTAAGTTGGGCGTGATAGAGGAATATAAGCCGTAAGAAAGATAGAGAGGGCAGATTTAAGGGATGGTAAGTTGGGCGTGATAGAGGAATATAAGCCGTAAGAAAGATAGAGAGGGCAGATTTAAGGGATGGTAAGTTGGGCGTGATAGAGGAATATAAGCCGTAAGAAAGATAGAGAGGGCAGATTTAAGGGATGGTAAGTTGGGCGTGATAGAGGAATATAAGCCGTAAGAAAGATAGAGAGGGCAGATTTAAGGGATGGTAAGTTGGGCGTGATAGAGGAATATAAGCCGTAAGAAAGAGAGAGGGCAGATTTAAGGGATGGTAAGTTGGGCGTGATAGAGGAATATAAGCCGTAAGAAAGATAGAGAGGGCAGATTTAAGGGATGGTAAGTTGGGCGTGATAGAGGAATATAAGCCGTAAGAAAGAGAGAGGGCAGATTTAAGGGATGGTAAGGTGGGCGTGATAGAGGAATATAAGCCGTAAGAAAGATAGAGAGGGCAGGTTTAAGGGATGGTAAGTTGAGTGTGATAGAGGAATATAAGCCGTAAGAAAGATAGAGATGGCAGATTTAGGGGATGGTAAGTTGGGCGTGATAGAGGAATATAAGCCGTAAGAAAGATAGAGAGGGCAGATTTAAGGGATGGTAAGTTGTGCGTGATAGAGGAATATAAGCCGTAAGAAAGATAGAGAGGGCAGATTTAAGGGATGGTAAGTTGGGCGTGATAGAGGAATATAAGCCGTAAGAAAGATAGAGAGGGCAGATTTAAGGGATGGTAAGTTGGGCGTGATAGAGGAATATAAGCCGTAAGAAAGATAGAGAGGGCAGATTTAAGGGATGGTAAGTTGGGCGTGATAGAGGAATATAAGCCGTAAGAAAGATAGAGAGGGCAGATTTAAGGGATGGTAAGTTGGGCGTGATAGAGGAATATAAGCCGTAAGAAAGAGAGACAGGGTTTGGGATGGTAAGGTGGGCGTGATAGAGGAATATAAGCCGTAAGAAAGATAGAGAGGGCAGGTTTAAGGGATGGTAAGTTGAGTGTGATAGAGGAATATAAGCCGTAAGAAAGATAGAGATGGCAGATTTAGGGGATGGTAAGTTGGGCGTGATAGAGGAATATAAGCCGTAAGAAAGATAGAGAGGGCAGATTTAAGGGATGGTAAGTTGTGCGTGATAGAGGAATATAAGCCGTAAGAAAGATAGAGAGGGCAGATTTAAGGGATGGTAAGTTGGGCGTGATAGAGGAATATAAGCCGTAAGAAAGATAGAGAGGGCAGATTTAAGGGATGGTAAGTTGGGCGTGATAGAGTAATATAAGCCGTAAGAAAGATAGAGAGGGCAGATTTAAGGGATGGTAAGTTGGGCGTGATAGAGGAATATAAGCCGTAAGAAAGATAGAGAGGGCAGATTTAAGGGATGGTAAGTTGGGCGTGATAGAGGAATATAAGCCGTAAGAAAGATAGAGAGGGCAGATTTAAGGGATGGTAAGTTGGGCGTGATAGAGGAATATAAGCCGTAAGAAAGAGAGAGGGCAGATTTAAGGGATGGTAAGTTGGGCGTGATAGAGGAATATAAGCCGTAAGAAAGATAGAGAGGGCAGATTTAAGGGATGGTAAGTTGGGCGTGATAGAGGAATATAAGCCGTAAGAAAGAGAGAGGGCAGATTTAAGGGATGGTAAGGTGGGCGTGATAGAGGAATATAAGCCGTAAGAAAGATAGAGAGGGCAGGTTTAAGGGATGGTAAGTTGGGTGTGATAGAGGAATATAAGCCGTAAGAAAGATAGAGATGGCAGATTTAGGGGATGGTAAGTTGGGCGTGATAGAGGAATATAAGCCGTAAGAAAGATAGAGAGGGCAGATTTAAGGGATGGTAAGTTGGGCGTGATAGAGGAATATAAGCCGTAAGAAAGATAGAGAGGGCAGATTTAAGTGATGATATGTTGGGCGTGATAGAGGAATATAAGCCGTAAGAAAGATAGAGAGGGCAGGTTTAAGGGATGATAAGTTGGGCGTGATAGAGGAATATAAGCCGGAAGAAAGATAGAGAGGGCAGATTTAAGGGATGGTAAGATGGGCGTGATAGAGGAATATAAGCCGGAAGAAAGATAGAGAGGGCAGTTTTAAGGGATGGTAAGTTGGGTGTGATAGAGGAATATATGCCGGAAGAAAGATAGAGAGGGCAGGTTTAAGGGATGGCAAGGTTGGCGTGATAGAGGAATATAAGCCGGAAGAAAGATAGAGAGGGCAGTTTTAAGGGATGGTAAGTTGGGTGTGATAGAGGAATATAAGCCGGAAGAAAGATAGAGAGGGCAGGTTTAAGGGATGGTAAGGTGGGCGTGATAGAGGAATATAAGCCGTAAGAAAGATAGAGAGGGCCGTTTAAGGATGGTAAGGTGGGCGTGATAGAAGAATATAAGCCGTAAGAAAGATAGAGAGGGCAGGTTTAAGGGATGATAAGTTGGGCGTGATAGAGGAATATAAGCCGTAAGAAAGATAGAGAGGGCAGGTTTAAGGGATGATCAGTTGGGCGTGATAGAGTAATATAAGCCGTAAGAAAGATAGAGATGGCAAGTTTAAGGGATGATAAGTTGGGCGTGATAGAGGAATATAAGCCGTAAGAAAGATAGAGAGGGCAGGTTTAAGGGATGATATGTTGGGCGTGATAGAGGAATATAAGCCGTAAGAAAGATAGAGAGGGCAGGTTTAAGGGATGGTAAGGTGGGTGTGATAGAGGAATATAAGCCGTAAGTAAGTTAGAGATGGCAGGTTTAAGGGATGATATGTTGGGCGTGATAGAGGAATATAAGCCGTAAGAAAGATAGAGAGGCAGGTTTAAGGGATGATAAGTTGGGCGTGATAGAGGAATATAAGCCGGATGAAAGATAGAGAGGGCAGGTTTAATGGATGGTAAGGTGGGCGTGATAGAGGAATATAAGCCGTAAGAAAGATAGAGAGGGCAGTTTTAAGGGATGGTAAGTTGGGTGTGATAGAGGAATATAAGCCGGAAGAAAGATAGAGGGCAGGTTTAAGGGATGGTAAGGTGGTCGTGATAGAGGAATATAAGCCGGAAGAAAGATAGAGAGGGCAGTTTTAAGGGATGGTAAGTTGGGTGTGATAGAGGAATATAAGCCGGAAGAAAGATAGAGAGGGCATGTTTAAGGGATTGTAAGGTGGGCGTGTGTTATGTCGTGAGTAAGAATAAATAACGCAACAACAGGAATAGGTTAATTGTTGTATTCCGTGAAAATAGTATTTACAAAGGTTATTGGTATCCAATACAAGAATAAAGGTTAATCGTGTCATCCGTCTTAAGACGTAGTATGAGCCATGGGTACTTCCGGGTCGTCACCGGAAGTCTACGACTGACTTGTCGATCGGCTGCTCGGCACACTCTCCTACGTAGATGCCAGCATTACTTTACATAGTAATGGAATAGCCCATTATAGCCGAATAGGCGTGGGAGTCCCAACAGCGTGATAGAGGGAAGTCAAGAGAAAAAGAAAGTTAGAGAGAGTATGTGTAAGGGAAGATAAGGTGGGTGTGATAGTGGAAAAGTAAGAGGTAAGAAAGAAAGTGAGAGTAGGAGTAAGGGATGATAAGGTGTTTGTAATAAAGGAAAGTTACGAGTTAAGACAGAGCAGGAGTAATAGATGGTAGGGTGGGTATGATAGAGGAAAAAGAAGGGGTAATAAAGAAAGAGAGAGCAGGGGTAAGGGATGGTAAGGTTGGTGGTATTAGAGGACAGGTAAGAGGTAAGAAATATAGAGAGTGTAGTAGTAAGGGATGTTAGGTTTGGTTTGATAGAGGAAAAGTAACAGGTAAGAAAGCTAGAGTGAGCAGATGTAAGGTATGGCAAGGTGGGTGTGATAGAGGACAGGTAAGAATAATACAGCTAGAGAGAGCAGGAGTTAAGGATTGTAAGATGGTCTTGATAAATGAATGGTAAGACTTGAGAAAGCTAGAGAGATCCGGTGTATGGGATCCAGTGTAAGAAGTAAGACAGATATAGAGTGCAGGTGTAAGTGATGGTAAGGTGGGTGTGAGAGAGGAAAGGTAAGAGGTAAGGCAGATAGAGAGAGTTGGAGTAAGGTTTGGAAGGGTGGGTGTGACAGAGGAAAGGTAAGAGGTAAGACAGATAGAGAGAGTTGGAGTAAGGTTTGGAAGGGTGGGTGTGACAGAGGAAAGGTAAGAGGTAAGACAGATAGAGAGAGTAGGTGTAAGTGATGGTAAGGTGGGTGTGATAGAGGAAAGGTAAGAGGTAAGACAGATATAGAGGGTAGGAGTAAGGGATAGTAAGGTGGGAGGGACAGAGAAAAGGTAAGAGGTATGAAAGATATAGAGAGCAGGTGTAAGTGATGGTAAGGTGGGTGTGATAGAGGAAAGGTAAGAGGTAAGACAGATAGAGAGAGTAGGAGTAAGGGATGGTAAGGTGGGTGAGAAAGAAATAGTCAGAGGTAAAAAAACCATAGAAGGAGCAGAAAAAAAGATGGCTAAATAACAGTGATGGAAGAACTGTCGGACGTTAGAAAAATGGACGGATTAATTAGAAGGAAAGATAATGTTGATGAGATGGAGGAAAATTAGGAAGTAAGAAATTTAAAGGGAAGAGAAAAAGTTGGTGTGATGCAGGAAATATGAAATTTACCGAAATTAGGGTAAGTAAGAGGAGCAAGAAAATGCGTGTGCGATCGGGGGAAAAGTAAAAGGTAAGTAACCTAGAGTGAGGAGGAGGAGACATAAAACATTTATGGAAATTGGGGAAAAGTAGGAGGTAAGAAAACTAGAGTGAGAAGGAGGAAGATGAAAAAGTATATGGAACTGAGGAAAAGTAAGAGGTAAGAAATTTAGAGTGAGGAAGAGGAGACTTAAAAATTTCATGGAAATTGTGGAAAAGTAGGAGGTAAGAAAACTAGAGTGAGAAGGAGGAAGATGAAAAAGTGTATGGAACTGAGGAAAAGTAAGAGGTAAGAAATTTAGAGTGAGGAGGTGGAGACTTAAAAATTTCATGGAAATTGTAGAAAAGTAGGAGGTAAGAAAGCTAGAGTGAGAAGGAGGAAGTTGAAAAAGTATATGGAACTGAGGAAAAGTAAGAGGTAAGAAATTTAGAGTGAGGAGGAGGAGACTTAAAAATTTCATGGAAATTGTGGAAAAGTAGGAGGTAAGAAAACTAGAGTGAGAAAGACGAAGATGAAAAAGTGTATGGAACTGAGGAAAAGTAAGAGGTAAGAAATTTAGAGTGAGGAAGAGGAGACTTAAAAATTTCATAGAAATTGTGGAAAAGTAGGAGGTAAGAAAACTAGAGTGAGAAGGAGGAAGATGAAAAAGTGTATGGAACTGAGGAAAAGTAAGAGGTAAGAAATTTAGAGTGAGGAGGTGGAGACTTAAAAATTTCATGGAAATTGTAGAAAAGTAGGAGGTAAGAAAGCTAGAGTGAGAAGGAGGAAGTTGAAAAAGTATATGGAACTGAGGAAAAGTAAGAGGTAAGAAATTTAGAGTGAGGAGGAGGAGACTTAAAAATTTCATGGAAATTGTGGAAAAGTAGGAGGTAAGAAAACTAGAGTGAGAAAGACGAAGATGAAAAAGTGTATGGAACTGAGGAAAAGTAAGAGGTAAGAAATTTAGAGTGAGGAAGAGGAGACTTAAAAATTTCATAGAAATTGTGGAAAAGTAGGAGGTAAGAAAACTAGAGTGAGAAGGAGGAAGATGAAAAAGTGTATGGAACTGAGGAAAAGTAAGAGGTAAGAAATTTAGAGTGAGGAGGTGGAGACTTAAAAATTTCATGGAAATTGTGGAAAAGTAGGAGGTAAGAAAACTAGAGTGAGAAGGAGGAAGTTGAAAAAGTATATGGAACTGAGGAAAAGTAAGAGGTAAGAAATTTAGAGTGAGGAGGTGGAGACTTAAAAATTTAATGGAAATTGTGGAAAAGTAGGAGGTAAGAAAACTAGAGTGAGAAGGAGGAAGATGAAAAAGAGTATGGAACTGGGGAAAAGTAAGAGGTAAGAAATTTAGAGTGAGGAGGTGGAGACTTAAAAATTTCATGGAAATTGTAGAAAAGTAGGAGGTAAGAAAGCTAGAGTGAGAAGGAGGAAGTTGAAAAAGTATATGGAACTGAGGAAAAGTAAGAGGTAAGAAATTTAGAGTGAGGAGGTGGAGACTTAAAAATTTCATGGAAATTGTGGAAAAGTAGGGGGTAAGAAAACTAGAGTGAGAAGGAGGAAGATGAAAAAGAGTATGGAACTGAGGAAAAGTAAGAGGTAAGAAATTTAGAGTGAGGAGGTGGAGACTTAAAAATTTCATGGAAATTGTAGAAAAGTAGGAGGTAAGAAAACTAGAGTGAGAAGGAGGAAGATGAAAAAGAGTATGGAACTGGGGAAAAGTAAGAGGTAAGAAATTTAGAGTGAGGAGGAGGAGACTTAAAAATTTCATGGAAATTGTGGAAAAGTAGGAGGTAAGAAAACTAGAGTGAGAAGGAGGAAGATGAAAAAGTGTATGGAACTGAGGAAAAGTAAGAGGTAAGAAATTTAGAGTGAGGAGGTGGAGACTTAAAAATTTAATGGAAATTGTGGAAAAGTAGGAGGTAAGAAAACTAGAGTGAGAAGGAGGAAGTTGAAAAAGTATATGGAACTGAGGAAAAGTAAGAGGTAAGAAATTTAGAGTGAGGAGGTGGAGACTTAAAAATTTCATGGAAATTGTGGAAAAGTAGGGGGTAAGAAAACTAGAGTGAGAAGGAGGAAGATGAAAAAGAGTATGGAACTGAGGAAAAGTAAGAGGTAAGAAATTTAGAGTGAGGAGGTGGAGACTTAAAAATTTCATGGAAATTGTAGAAAAGTAGGAGGTAAGAAAACTAGAGTGAGAAGGAGGAAGATGAAAAAGAGTATGGAACTGGGGAAAAGTAAGAGGTAAGAAATTTAGAGTGAGGAGGAGGAGACTTAAAAATTTCATGGAAATTGTGGAAAAGTAGGAGGTAAGAAAACTAGAGTGAGAAGGAGGAAGATGAAAAAGTGTATGGAACTGAGGAAAAGTAAGAGGTAAGAAATTTAGAGTGAGGAGGAGGAGACTTAAAAATTTCATGGAAATTGTAGAAAAGTAGGAGGTAAGAAAACTAGAGTGAGAAGGAGGAAGTTGAAAAAGTATATGGAACTGAGGAAAAGTAAGAGGTAAGAAATTTAGAGTGAGGAGGTGGAGACTTAAAAATTTCATGGAAATTGTGGAAAAGTAGGGGGTAAGAAAACTAGAGTGAGAAGGAGGAAGATGAAAAAGAGTATGGAACTGAGGAAAAGTAAGAGGTAAGAAATTTAGAGTGAGGAGGTGGAGACTTAAAAATTTCATGGAAATTGTAGAAAAGTAGGAGGTAAGAAAACTAGAGTGAGAAGGAGGAAGATGAAAAAGAGTATGGAACTGGGGAAAAGTAAGAGGTAAGAAATTTAGAGTGAGGAGGAGGAGACTTAAAAATTTCATGGAAATTGTGGAAAAGTAGGAGGTAAGAAAACTAGAGTGAGAAGGAGGAAGATGAAAAAGTGTATGGAACTGAGGAAAAGTAAGAGGTAAGAAATTTAGAGTGAGGAGGAGGAGACTTAAAAATTTCATGGAAATTGTAGAAAAGTAGGAGGTAAGAAAACTAGAGTGAGAAGGAGGAAGATGAAAAAGAGTATGGAACTGGGGAAAAGTAAGAGGTAAGAAATTTAGAGTGAGGAGGTGGAGACTTAAAAATTTCATGGAAATTGTAGAAAAGTAGGAGGTAAGAAAGCTAGAGTGAGAAGGAGGAAGTTGAAAAAGTGTATGGAACTGAGGAAAAGTAAGAGGTAAGAAATTTAGAGTGAGGAGGTGGAGACTTAAAAATTTCATGCAAATTGTAGAAAAGTAGGAGGTAAGAAAACTAGAGTGAGAAGGAAGAAGATGAAAAAGTGTATGGAACTGAGGAAAAGTAAGAGGTAAGAAATTTAGAGTGAGGAGGTGGAGACTTAAAAATTTCATGGAAATTGTGGAAAAGTAGGAAGTAAGAAAACTAGAGTGAGAAGGAAGAAGTTGAAAAAGTATATGGAACTGAGGGAAAGTAAGAGGTAAGAAATTTAGAGTGAGGAGGTGGAGACTTAAAAATTTCATGGAAATTGTGGAAAAGTAGGAGGTAAGAAAACTAGAGTGAGAAGGAGGAAGATGAAAAAGTGTATGGAACTGAGGAAAAGTATGAGGTAAGAAATTTAGAGTGAGGAGGAGGAGACTTAAAAATTTCATGGAAATTGTGGAAAAGTAGGAGGTAAGAAAACTAGAGTGAGAAGGAGGAAGATGAAAAAGTGTATGGAACTGAGGAAAAGTAAGAGGTAAGAAATTTAGAGTGAGGAGGTGGAGACTTAAAAATTTCATGGAAATTGTGGAAAAGTAGGGGGTAAGAAAACTAGAGTGAGAAGGAGGAAGATGAAAAAGAGTATGGAACTGAGGAAAAGTAAGAGGTAAGAAATTTAGAGTGAGGAGGTGGAGACTTAAAAATTTCATGGAAATTGTGGAAAAGTAGGGGGTAAGAAAACTAGAGTGAGAAGGAAGAAGATGAAAAAGTGTATGGAACTGAGGAAAAGTAAGAGGTAAGAAATTTAGAGTGAGGAGGTGGAGACTTAAAAATTTCATGGAAATTGTAGAAAAGTAGGAGGTAAGAAAGCTAGAGTGAGAAGGAGGAAGATGAAAAAGTGTATGGAACTGAGGAAAAGTAAGAGGTAAGAAATTTAGAGTGAGGAGGTGGAGACTTAAAAATTTCATGGAAATTAGGGAAAAGTAGGAGGTAAGAAAACTAGAGTGAGAAGGAAGAAGATGAAAAAGTGTATGGAACTGAGGAAAAGTAAGAGGTAAGAAATTTAGAGTGAGGAGGTGGAGACTTAAAAATTTAATGGAAATTGTGGAAAAGTAGGGGGTAAGAAAACTAGAGTGAGAAGGAGGAAGATGAAAAAGTGTATGGAACTGAGGAAAAGTAAGAGGTAAGAAATTTAGAGTGAGGAGGTGGAGACTTAAAAATTTCATGGAAATTGTGGAAAAGTAGGGGGTAAGAAAACTAGAGTGAGAAGGAAGAAGATGAAAAAGTGTATGGAACTGAGGAAAAGTAAGAGGTAAGAAATTTAGAGTGAGGAGGTGGAGACTTAAAAATTTAATGGAAATTGTGGAAAAGTAGGAGGTAAGAAAACTAGAGTGAGAAGGAGGAAGATGAAAAAGTGTATGGAACTGAGGAAAAGTAAGAGGTAAGAAATTTAGAGTGAGGAGGTGGAGACTTAAAAATTTCATGGAAATTGTGGAAAAGTAGGGGGTAAGAAAACTAGAGTGAGAAGGAAGAAGATGAAAAAGTGTATGGAACTGAGGAAAAGTAAGAGGTAAGAAATTTAGAGTGAGGAGGTGGAGACTTAAAAATTTAATGGAAATTGTGGAAAAGTAGGAGGTAAGAAAACTAGAGTGAGAAGGAGGAAGTTGAAAAAGTATATGGAACTGAGGAAAAGTAAGAGGTAAGAAATTTAGAGTGAGGAGGTGGAGACTTAAAAATTTCATGGAAATTGTGGAAAAGTAGGGGGTAAGAAAACTAGAGTGAGAAGGAGGAAGATGAAAAAGAGTATGGAACTGAGGAAAAGTAAGAGGTAAGAAATTTAGAGTGAGGAGGTGGAGACTTAAAAATTTCATGGAAATTGTAGAAAAGTAGGAGGTAAGAAAACTAGAGTGAGAAGGAGGAAGATGAAAAAGAGTATGGAACTGGGGAAAAGTAAGAGGTAAGAAATTTAGAGTGAGGAGGAGGAGACTTAAAAATTTCATGGAAATTGTGGAAAAGTAGGAGGTAAGAAAACTAGAGTGAGAAGGAGGAAGATGAAAAAGTGTATGGAACTGAGGAAAAGTAAGAGGTAAGAAATTTAGAGTGAGGAGGAGGAGACTTAAAAATTTCATGGAAATTGTAGAAAAGTAGGAGGTAAGAAAACTAGAGTGAGAAGGAGGAAGATGAAAAAGAGTATGGAACTGGGGAAAAGTAAGAGGTAAGAAATTTAGAGTGAGGAGGTGGAGACTTAAAAATTTCATGGAAATTGTAGAAAAGTAGGAGGTAAGAAAGCTAGAGTGAGAAGGAGGAAGTTGAAAAAGTGTATGGAACTGAGGAAAAGTAAGAGGTAAGAAATTTAGAGTGAGGAGGTGGAGACTTAAAAATTTCATGGAAATTGTAGAAAAGTAGGAGGTAAGAAAACTAGAGTGAGAAGGAAGAAGATGAAAAAGTGTATGGAACTGAGGAAAAGTAAGAGGTAAGAAATTTAGAGTGAGGAGGTGGAGACTTAAAAATTTCATGGAAATTGTGGAAAAGTAGGAAGTAAGAAAACTAGAGTGAGAAGGAAGAAGTTGAAAAAGTATATGGAACTGAGGGAAAGTAAGAGGTAAGAAATTTAGAGTGAGGAGGTGGAGACTTAAAAATTTCATGGAAATTGTGGAAAAGTAGGAGGTAAGAAAACTAGAGTGAGAAGGAGGAAGATGAAAAAGTGTATGGAACTGAGGAAAAGTATGAGGTAAGAAATTTAGAGTGAGGAGGAGGAGACTTAAAAATTTCATGGAAATTGTGGAAAAGTAGGAGGTAAGAAAACTAGAGTGAGAGGAGGAAGATGAAAAAGTGTATGGAACTGAGGAAAAGTAAGAGGTAAGAAATTTAGAGTGAGGAGGTGGAGACTTAAAAATTTCATGGAAATTGTGGAAAAGTAGGAGGTAAGAAAACTAGAGTGAGAAGGAGGAAGATGAAAAAGAGTATGGAACTGAGGAAAAGTAAGAGGTAAGAAATTTAGAGTGAGGAGGTGGAGACTTAAAAATTTCATGGAAATTGTAGAAAAGTAGGAGGTAAGAAAACTAGAGTGAGAAGGAGGAAGTTGAAAAAGTATATGGAACTGAGGAAAAGTAAGAGGTAAGAAATTTAGAGTGAGGAGGAGGAGACTTAAAAATTTCATGGAAATTGTAGAAAAGTAGGAGGTAAGAAAACTAGAGTGAGAAGGAGGAAGATGAAAAAGAGTATGGAACTGGGGAAAAGTAAGAGGTAAGAAATTTAGAGTGAGGAGGTGGAGACTTAAAAATTTCATGGAAATTGTAGAAAAGTAGGAGGTAAGAAAGCTAGAGTGAGAAGGAGGAAGTTGAAAAAGTGTATGGAACTGAGGAAAAGTAAGAGGTAAGAAATTTAGAGTGAGGAGGTGGAGACTTAAAAATTTCATGCAAATTGTAGAAAAGTAGGAGGTAAGAAAACTAGAGTGAGAAGGAAGAAGATGAAAAAGTGTATGGAACTGAGGAAAAGTAAGAGGTAAGAAATTTAGAGTGAGGAGGTGGAGACTTAAAAATTTCATGGAAATTGTGGAAAAGTAGGAAGTAAGAAAACTACAGTGAGAAGGAAGAAGTTGAAAAAGTATATGGAACTGAGGGAAAGTAAGAGGTAAGAAATTTAGAGTGAGGAGGTGGAGACTTAAAAATTTCATGGAAATTGTGGAAAAGTAGGAGGTAAGAAAACTAGAGTGAGAAGGAGGAAGATGAAAAAGTGTATGGAACTGAGGAAAAGTATGAAGTAAGAAATTTAGAGTGAGGAGGAGGAGACTTAAAAATTTCATGGAAATTGTGGAAAAGTAGGAGGTAAGAAAACTAGAGTGAGAAGGAGGAAGATGAAAAAGTGTATGGAACTGAGGAAAAGTAAGAGGTAAGAAATTTAGAGTGAGGAGGTGGAGACTTAAAAATTTCATGGAAATTGTGGAAAAGTAGGGGTAAGAAAACTAGAGTGAGAAGGAGGAAGATGAAAAAGAGTATGGAACTGAGGAAAAGTAAGAGGTAAGAAATTTAGAGTGAGGAGGTGGAGACTTAAAAATTTCATGGAAATTGTGGAAAAGTAGGGGGTAAGAAAACTAGAGTGAGAAGGAAGAAGATGAAAAAGTGTATGGAACTGAGGAAAAGTAAGAGGTAAGAAATTTAGAGTGAGGAGGTGGAGACTTAAAAATTTCATGGAAATTGTGGAAAAGTAGGGGGTAAGAAAACTAGAGTGAGAAGGAGGAAGATGAAAAAGTGTATGGAACTGAGGAAAAGTAAGAGGTAAGAAATTTAGAGTGAGGAGGTGGAGACTTAAAAATTTCATGGAAATTAGGGAAAAGTAGGAGGTAAGAAAACTAGAGTGAGAAGGAAGAAGATGAAAAAGTGTATGGAACTGAGGAAAAGTAAGAGGTAAGAAATTTAGAGTGAGGAGGTGGAGACTTAAAAATTTAATGGAAATTGTGGAAAAGTAGGGGGTAAGAAAACTAGAGTGAGAAGGAGGAAGATGAAAAAGTGTATGGAACTGAGGAAAAGTAAGAGGTAAGAAATTTAGAGTGAGGAGGTGGAGACTTAAAAATTTCATGGAAATTGTGGAAAAGTAGGGGGGTAAGAAAACTAGAGTGAGAAGGAAGAAGATGAAAAAGTGTATGGAACTGAGGAAAAGTAAGAGGTAAGAAATTTAGAGTGAGGAGGTGGAGACTTAAAAATTTAATGGAAATTGTGGAAAAGTAGGAGGTAAGAAAACTAGAGTGAGAAGGAGGAAGATGAAAAAGTGTATGGAACTGAGGAAAAGTAAGAGGTAAGAAATTTAGAGTGAGGAGGTGGAGACTTAAAAATTTCATGGAAATTGTGGAAAAGTAGGGGGTAAGAAAACTAGAGTGAGAATGAAGAAGATGAAAAAGTGTATGGAACTGAGGAAAAGTAAGAGGTAAGAAATTTAGAGTGAGGAGGTGGAGACTTAAAAATTTAATGGAAATTGTGGAAAAGTAGGAGGTAAGAAAACTAGAGTGAGAAGGAGGAAGTTGAAAAAGTATATGGAACTGAGGAAAAGTAAGAGGTAAGAAATTTAGAGTGAGGAGGTGGAGACTTAAAAATTTCATGGAAATTGTGGAAAAGTAGGGGGTAAGAAAACTAGAGTGAGAAGGAGGAAGATGAAAAAGAGTATGGAACTGAGGAAAAGTAAGAGGTAAGAAATTTAGAGTGAGGAGGTGGAGACTTAAAAATTTCATGGAAATTGTAGAAAAGTAGGAGGTAAGAAAACTAGAGTGAGAAGGAGGAAGATGAAAAAGAGTATGGAACTGGGGAAAAGTAAGAGGTAAGAAATTTAGAGTGAGGAGGAGGAGACTTAAAAATTTCATGGAAATTGTGGAAAAGTAGGAGGTAAGAAAACTAGAGTGAGAAGGAGGAAGATGAAAAAGTGTATGGAACTGAGGAAAAGTAAGAGGTAAGAAATTTAGAGTGAGGAGGAGGAGACTTAAAAATTTCATGGAAATTGTAGAAAAGTAGGAGGTAAGAAAACTAGAGTGAGAAGGAGGAAGATGAAAAAGAGTATGGAACTGGGGAAAAGTAAGAGGTAAGAAATTTAGAGTGAGGAGGTGGAGACTTAAAAATTTCATGGAAATTGTAGAAAAGTAGGAGGTAAGAAAGCTAGAGTGAGAAGGAGGAAGTTGAAAAAGTGTATGGAACTGAGGAAAAGTAAGAGGTAAGAAATTTAGAGTGAGGAGGTGGAGACTTAAAAATTTCATGGAAATTGTAGAAAAGTAGGAGGTAAGAAAACTAGAGTGAGAAGGAAGAAGATGAAAAAGTGTATGGAACTGAGGAAAAGTAAGAGGTAAGAAATTTAGAGTGAGGAGGTGGAGACTTAAAAATTTCATGGAAATTGTGGAAAAGTAGGAAGTAAGAAAACTAGAGTGAGAAGGAAGAAGTTGAAAAAGTATATGGAACTGAGGGAAAGTAAGAGGTAAGAAATTTAGAGTGAGGAGGTGGAGACTTAAAAATTTCATGGAAATTGTGGAAAAGTAGGAGGTAAGAAAACTAGAGTGAGAAGGAGGAAGATGAAAAAGTGTATGGAACTGAGGAAAAGTATGAGGTAAGAAATTTAGAGTGAGGAGGAGGAGACTTAAAAATTTCATGGAAATTGTGGAAAAGTAGGAGGTAAGAAAACTAGAGTGAGAAGGAGGAAGATGAAAAAGTGTATGGAACTGAGGAAAAGTAAGAGGTAAGAAATTTAGAGTGAGGAGGTGGAGACTTAAAAATTTCATGGAAATTGTGGAAAAGTAGGAGGTAAGAAAACTAGAGTGAGAAGGAGGAAGATGAAAAAGAGTATGGAACTGAGGAAAAGTAAGAGGTAAGAAATTTAGAGTGAGGAGGTGGAGACTTAAAAATTTCATGGAAATTGTAGAAAAGTAGGAGGTAAGAAAACTAGAGTGAGAAGGAGGAAGTTGAAAAAGTATATGGAACTGAGGAAAAGTAAGAGGTAAGAAATTTAGAGTGAGGAGGTGGAGACTTAAAAATTTCATGGAAATTGTGGAAAAGTAGGAGGTAAGAAAACTAGAGTGAGAAGGAGGAAGATGAAAAAGTGTATGGAACTGAGGAAAAGTAAGAGGTAAGAAATTTAGAGTGAGGAGGTGGAGACTTAAAAATTTCATGGAAATTGTGGAAAAGTAGGAGGTAAGAAAACTAGAGTGAGAAGGAGGAAGATGAAAAAGAGTATGGAACTGAGGAAAAGTAAGAGGTAAGAAATTTAGAGTGAGGAGGTGGAGACTTAAAAATTTCATGGAAATTGTAGAAAAGTAGGAGGTAAGAAAACTAGAGTGAGAAGGAGGAAGTTGAAAATGTATATGGAACTGAGGAAAAGTAAGAGGTAAGAAATTTAGAGTGAGGAGGTGGTGACTTAAAAATTTCATGGAAATTGTAGAAAAGTAGGAGGTAAGAAAACTAGAGTGAGAAGGAGGAAGTTGAAAAAGTATATGGAACTGAGGAAAAGTAAGAGGTAAGAAATTTAGAGTGAGGAGGTGGAGACTTAAAAATTTCATGGAAATTGTGGAAAAGTAGGAGGTAAGAAAACTAGAGTGAGAAGGAGGAAGATGAAAAAGTGTATGGAACTGAGGAAAAGTAAGAGGTAAGAAATTTAGAGTGAGGAGGTGGAGACTTAAAAATTTCATGGAAATTGTAGAAAAGTAGGAGGTAAGAAAACTAGAGTGAGAAGGAGGAAGTTGAAAAAGTATATGGAACTGGGGAAAAGTAAGAGGTAAGAAATTTAGAGTGAGGAGGAGGAGACTTAAAAATTTCATGGAAATTGTGGAAAAGTAGGAGGTAAGAAAGCTAGAGTGAGAAGGAAGAGGATGAAAAAGTGTATGGAACTGAGGAAAAGTAAGAGGTAAGAAATTTAGAGTGAGGAGGTGGAGACTTAAAAATTTAATGGAAATTGTGGAAAAGTAGGAGGTAAGAAAACTAGAGTGAGAAGGAGGAAGTTGAAAAAGTATATGGAACTGAGGAAAAGTAAGAGGTAAGAAATTTAGAGTGAGGAGGTGGAGACTTAAAAATTTCATGGAAATTGTGGAAAAGTAGGGGGTAAGAAAACTAGAGTGAGAAGGAGGAAGATGAAAAAGAGTATGGAACTGAGGAAAAGTAAGAGGTAAGAAATTTAGAGTGAGGAGGTGGAGACTTAAAAATTTCATGGAAATTGTAGAAAAGTAGGAGGTAAGAAAACTAGAGTGAGAAGGAGGAAGATGAAAAAGAGTATGGAACTGGGGAAAAGTAAGAGGTAAGAAATTTAGAGTGAGGAGGAGGAGACTTAAAAATTTCATGGAAATTGTGGAAAAGTAGGAGGTAAGAAAACTAGAGTGAGAAGGAGGAAGATGAAAAAGTGTATGGAACTGAGGAAAAGTAAGAGGTAAGAAATTTAGAGTGAGGAGGAGGAGACTTAAAAATTTCATGGAAATTGTAGAAAAGTAGGAGGTAAGAAAACTAGAGTGAGAAGGAGGAAGATGAAAAAGAGTATGGAACTGGGGAAAAGTAAGAGGTAAGAAATTTAGAGTGAGGAGGTGGAGACTTAAAAATTTCATGGAAATTGTAGAAAAGTAGGAGGTAAGAAAGCTAGAGTGAGAAGGAGGAAGTTGAAAAAGTGTATGGAACGGAGGGAAAGTAAGAGGTAAGAAATTTAGAGTGAGGAGGTGGAGACTTAAAAATTTCATGGAAATTGTAGAAAAGTAGGAGGTAAGAAAGCTAGAGTGAGAAGGAGGAAGTTGAAAAAGTGTATGGAACGGAGGGAAAGTAAGAGGTAAGAAATTTAGAGTGAGGAGGTGGAGACTTAAAAATTTCATGGAAATTGTAGAAAAGTAGGAGGTAAGAAAGCTAGAGTGAGAAGGAGGAAGTTGAAAAAGTGTATGGAACTGAGGGAAAGTAAGAGGTAAGAAATTTAGAGTGAGGAGGAGGAGACTTAAAAATTTCATGGAAATTGTAGAAAAGTAGGAGGTAAGAAAACTAGAGTGAGAAGGAAGAAGATGAAAAAGTGTATGGAACTGAGGAAAAGTAAGAGGTAAGAAATTTAGAGTGAGGAGGTGGAGACTTAAAAATTTCATGGAAATTGTGGAAAAGTAGGAAGTAAGAAAACTAGAGTGAGAAGGAGGAAGTTGAAAAAGTATATGGAACTGAGGGAAAGTAAGAGGTAAGAAATTTAGAGTGAGGAGGTGGAGACTTAAAAATTTCATGGAAATTGTGGAAAAGTAGGAGGTAAGAAAACTAGAGTGAGAAGGAGGAAGATGAAAAAGTGTATGGAACTGAGGAAAAGTATGAGGTAAGAAATTTAGAGTGAGGAGGAGGAGACTTAAAAATTTCATGGAAATTGTGGAAAAGTAGGAGGTAAGAAAACTAGAGTGAGAAGGAGGAAGATGAAAAAGTGTATGGAACTGAGGAAAAGTAAGAGGTAAGAAATTTAGAGTGAGGAGGTGGAGACTTAAAAATTTCATGGAAATTGTGGAAAAGTAGGAGGTAAGAAAACTAGAGTGAGAAGGAGGAAGATGAAAAAAGAGTATGGAACTGAGGAAAAGTAAGAGGTAAGAAATTTAGAGTGAGGAGGTGGAGACTTAAAAATTTCATGGAAATTGTAGAAAAGTAGGAGGTAAGAAAACTAGAGTGAGAAGGAGGAAGTTGAAAAAGTATATGGAACTGAGGAAAAGTAAGAGGTAAGAAATTTAGAGTGAGGAGGTGGAGACTTAAAAATTTCATGGAAATTGTGGAAAAGTAGGAGGTAAGAAAACTAGAGTGAGAAGGAGGAAGATGAAAAAGTGTATGGAACTGAGGAAAAGTAAGAGGTAAGAAATTTAGAGTGAGGAGGTGGAGACTTAAAAATTTCATGGGAATTGTGGAAAAGTAGGAGGTAAGAAAACTAGAGTGAGAAGGAGGAAGATGAAAAAGAGTATGGAACTGAGGAAAAGTAAGAGGTAAGAAATTTAGAGTGAGGAGGTGGAGACTTAAAAATTTCATGGAAATTGTAGAAAAGTAGGAGGTAAGAAAACTAGAGTGAGAAGGAGGAAGTTGAAAATGTATATGGAACTGAGGAAAAGTAAGAGGTAAGAAATTTAGAGTGAGGAGGTGGTGACTTAAAAATTTCATGGAAATTGTAGAAAAGTAGGAGGTAAGAAAACTAGAGTGAGAAGGAGGAAGTTGAAAAAGTATATGGAACTGAGGAAAAGTAAGAGGTAAGAAATTTAGAGTGAGGAGGTGGAGACTTAAAAATTTCATGGAAATTGTAGAAAAGTAGGAGGTAAGAAAACTAGAGTGAGAAGGAAGAAGATGAAAAAGTGTATGGAACTGAGGAAAAGTAAGAGGTAAGAAATTTAGAGTGAGGAGGTGGAGACTTAAAAATTTCATGGAAATTGTAGAAAAGTAGGAGGTAAGAAAACTAGAGTGAGAAGGAGGAAGTTGAAAAAGTATATGGAACTGGGGAAAAGTAAGAGGTAAGAAATTTAGAGTGAGGAGGAGGAGACTTAAAAATTTCATGGAAATTGTGGAAAAGTAGGAGGTAAGAAAACTAGAGTGAGAAGGAGGAAGATGAAAAAGTGTATGGAACTGAGGAAAATTAAGAGGTAAGGAATTTAGAGTGAGGAGGAGGAGACTTAAAAATTTCATGGAAATTGTGGAAAAGTAGGAGGTAAGAAAACTAGAGTGAGAAGGAGGAAGATGAAAAAGTGTATGGAACTGAGGAAAAGTAAGAGGTAAGAAATTTAGAGTGAGGAAGAGGAGACTTAAAAATTTCATAGAAATTGTGGAAAAGTAGGAGGTAAGAAAACTAGATTGAGAAGGAGGAAGATGAAAAAGTGTATGGAACTGAGGAAAAGTAAGAGGTAAGAAATTTAGAGTGAGGAGGTGGAGACTTAAAAATTTCATGGAAATTGTAGAAAAGTAGGAGGTAAGAAAACTAGAGTGAGAAGGAGGAGGATGAAAAAGTGTCTGGAACTGAGGAAAAGTAAGAGGTAAGAAATTTAAAGTGAGGAGGAGGATGAAAATGTGGGTGCAATGGAGAAAAAGTAAGAGGTATGAAAACTAGAGTAAGAAAGATGGGGATGAAATATTAGGTGCAATTGAGGAAAAGTAAGAGTTAAGTTATTTAGAGTGAGGGGGAAGAGGATGAAAAGGTGGATGCAGTTGAGGAAAAATAGGAGCTAATAATTTGGAGTGAGGAGGAGGATGAAAAATTTGTGCAATGGAGGCAAAGTAGGAAGTAGAAAAACTACAGCGATTTAGAGGGGGTGAAATATTGAGTGCAATAGAAGAAAAGTAAGAGGTAAGAAATTTATAGTGAGGTGGAGGAGGATGAAAAAGTTGGTCCGATGGTGGAAAAGTACGAATGAGTGAGGAGGGAGAAAATGATAAGTAGCAGTTAAATGGTTCAATACACTGGAACTATCCAACGTCTATATCCTTAAGGACGCATGGCCCTGTGGATATAGACGTTGATTAGTTCCAGGGGCGTTCTCCACCTTTTTTCTACAGTAATGGACTGTTCTAAGCACTAATAAAGTAGTAGTGATGCTACCTCGAGGAGTACATCGGGAGTCAGTCGAGGAAGTAAGCCGAGTGAACAAGTCAGTCGGGTATTTCCGGTATCAGACCGGAAGTGTTCTATTTATCAATCTCTTACGTCTATACAACAATCAGTCAGTCAGTTAAGTGCCATACGTGAAACACGCTTGGGCGATCATGTCTCGAAAGAGACATAACTGACCGGGCAGATTATCCCAGGCAGATTATCCCGCATTGCTTTCTGCGGTAGACTGCCGACCAAGGCTATAGAACCCAATCTGTCCTGTTATTTAACCCATAACTGGAAGGAAGTGACGGATTAATACCTTTCCGAAGGGTATTTGCGCGTAAGTGAATACAATGGATTCAACTGGAATTCGAACTCGGCTCCTCGGCTTCTCATTCCGAGCCGATATCCACTGTACCACAACGCACATCCTACGACAATACGTTCTTCTAAACCCTTGTTCTGTATTCTACTAAACCGCCTCTTTTGTAAATACTTTTCTTCCTGGAAATACACCTACTTTATACTATTACGTCGTTGGTATTTATTTCACAATAATACTGTACATACAACATAACACAGTGACTTGACCCAAAGAATTGTGACTTCAATACTGGGCTACTTAAAGTTCTGTTAGAGGCAAATAACTCATAACTTTCAAAGACGCTTCGCACAAAGGATTGAGAATGATATACCTTAGTAGCATTGTTGATTTTGCAGTTTATTGTCAATCGCAATATGAGCTCGAGTTAGAAATATTTAATACTTGTATGCTTGTAAAATCTGAAAAATAAAAAATAGCTGAAATTTGAAGAGAATAGAAAGGAAAAATATTTTTTTTGCATTTTTATTCATTCTTGATTTTGCAGTTTATTGTAAAAAGCAATATGAGTTCGAGTTTGAAATATTTAATACTTGTATGCTTGTAAAATCTGAAAAATAAAAATAGCTGAAATTTGAAGAGAATAGAAAGGAAAAATATTTTTTTTGCATTTTTATTCATTCTTTATTTTGCAGTTTATTGTCAATCGCAATATGAGCTCGAGTTAGAAATATTTAATACTTGTATGCTTGTAAAATCTGAAAAATAAAAATAGCTGAAATTTGAAGAGAATAGAAAGGAAAAATATTTTTTTTGCATTTTTATTCATTCTTTATTTTGCAGTTTATTGTCAATCGCAATATGAGCTCGAGTTAGAAATATTTAATACTTGTATGCTTGTAAAATCTGAAAAATAAAAAATAGCTGAAATTTGAAGAGAATAGAAAGGAGAAATATTTTTTTTTTTTGTATTTTTATTCATAAGCTTGAGTTTTCGGTCGGTGGAAGTGAGAAATAACAGGCAAAACAAATTATGGAAAACTTTTGATGAGGTTAAGAAGGTTAAAAGTTTTAACTATGAGAATAAAAACGAATTATAAATCTCACTGGCATTAAAGTTTCCAAGCTAGAGGCTGGATTTGCTGACATAACTAGTTAAATTAAGAAGAAGAAGAGAGATTACGTCAGAGGAAATATTGCTGTTCATTGGTTGAACCAAACTCCCACCTAGAAATGTGTAGGTGGAAGTAATCTCATTAGTAAAGGATTTCATTTGCATCTCCCAAGAGAATTTGGGACAAGCATAAAAATCGGGACGCCGAGTAGCCAAGTCAGTTCGCAGTCGACGTCCAGTCGGTTCTCGGCCCAGAGATGTAACGACGGAGGGAAGAGTGTTCCCAATGGCGAGCCATGACGTTTGGGTGCCAGCAGTAGAGACAGTGACGGTCGCCTCCCATAGAGCTTCTGGCTGAAGACGCAAGAAAACGTTGAAAAGCCTGCCGCTGATCAACTTAAAAGAGTTAAAGTCGAATAATGCGCCTCTGATAGAGTCTTGGCTAAAGATGTATAGAAACAGAATGAGCCGGGAAAGAGTTAAACTAGCTGAAAAAAGATTTTTTATTGCCGAGGGAAAGAGACGAAAGAGCCTCGAAAGAGACGAAAGAGCTTCGACAAAGAGCCCTGAAAGAACTTTTTTTTAAAAAAGTAATTTGGAAAATTGAAAGCTATTGACTATTCTTAAACGAAAACTTTGGCTCTGTTGTGAAAATTGAATCTGACGATTGTGCATTCTGCTTTTTTTGCTAATTACACACACACACACACACACACACACACACACACACACACACATATATATATATATATATATATATATATATATATCACGTGGTGTGTTTGTTCACAACATGCGGCATGTCCGTAGAGAAAGTCTGTTTGTTTTAGATAAAAATTTCTTGGAATATCCGAGAAAAACATTTTTAGCTATTGAAATATTTGTAAAGATTTAACACACCTATATATATATATATATATATATATATATATATATATATATAAAGACTATTCTGCAAGGCGTCTTCGAACTTATTCATTTTTTGTTTTTTTTTGGTGCCGTGTTTTATACAAGTATACACGTGTGTCGGGTCTGGTTTGAGGTGGTACAGAAACGGCTACCAGGTTTTCAACGTGTCTTTCCTGAGATCAGCGTGGGCAGGAAAGTTCACCGTTGTAATAGACGTCTTGAGGAGCTGCTTCTGTGACGAGGCCATTATCACGATTAGCGACCCGAGAGTGTCGTCATAACTGGTGCCGTGTTCAACAGCATCAACCCTGGCTCAGGTTAACGGGTTGGGGTTAGACCCAAGAGCCGGGCGACGGTGTTAAACCTTGGTGTAAATTAGGGTGAAGGAATTCACCATGAAAATAAAAATAAAATAGTGCGAAAATAAGTGCTATAGAAGGATGCCATTGATATTAAGAACTGAACTAAATTCTCAGAACATAATTATGGGCATTGCTTTGTGATGCAGTGGATATCGATTCGGAACCACAAATCGGTGTGCCGAGTTCGAATTTCAGTTGAATTCTCTGCATTCACTTACGCACAAATACCTTTGGGAAAGGTATTAATCCGTCTCTTCCCTCCAGTTATGGGTTAAATAATAGAACAGATTAGGTTCTGTAGCCTTGGTTGGCAACCAGTTTACCACAGAAAGCAATGGCAACCTACTGTGGGATAATCTTCTGCCCAGTCAGTCATGTTTTTTTCGAGACATAATCGCCCAAAGCATGGATCAACGTACGGCACTTAACTGACTGACTGAATAGCCTCGCATCCCCAGTGGTTCAATATAGTTTCAACTTTTTAAACTGGAATTTAAATGATTTCAAACGAATCGTTTCTAAGAAAAGAAAGCTTCTTTCTCAGTATAAGATGCTTCATCCAAAGGCTGATGCAGACCGTCTATACATACCCAGTAAAAAAAGGTGGAATAGGTTTTATTCAGCTAGAATTGTCATATAAGAAAACAACTATTGGCTTACTAACATACATAGAAACAACAAAGGACTAGATGATACAATTAGTCAAACTTCATGAAAAAAAAAAAAGAAAAAAAAAGAAAAATATTCAATCATGGAAGAAGGCAGTAAATATAAACGAGTCTTACATTGTGTAGATTGTGTAGTACGTTGTGGTGCAGTGGATATCGGCTCGGAACGAGAAATCGGGGAGCCGAGTTCGAATTCCAGCTGAATCCATTTCATTCACAGGTATTAATCCATCTTTTCCCTCCAGTTATGGGTTAAATAGCAGGACAGATTGGGTTCTATAGCCTTGGCTGGCAACCAGTCTACCACAGAAAGCAATGGTAACCTACTGCGGGATAATCTTCTGACCAGTCAGTCATGTCTCTTTCGAGACATGATCGCTCAAGCGTGTTTTACGTATGGCATTTAACTGACTGAAATTGTGTAGAAAGCTAAAACAGAACCCAAGAAGTAATTGTTGCAGCAAAAATATATTAAAAAAGCCCAAGATAAATCCTTTGAACAGATGAAACAGTGCTGGCAAGACAAACTTCTGCATGCCCAATATCCAAAACGAGTTAATAAATCCGACGAGAATAAAGTTAACACTAATCGATGGATTAAAGTATGAAACGGAAAGCCGGAGTCTTTTCACTAACAACTGTCAAGCAAATACCACACATAATAATGTGGATCCAAAATGCAGATTTTGTGACAGATTTCAAGAAACTATAGACCATCTAATCTCAGGATGATCCGCACTTGCGTCAAATGAATATAAAGATCGTCACGATAGAATGGGATAACATTTACACTGGACAATGTGCAAACGCTTTGGAAAAGATGTTGATAAACACGAGTAAAAATATCACCTGTTACAGTTTTATGGGATTGCGCTATCTTTACAGACTGGAAGATTGAAGCAAATGGATCGGACATACATACAAATTTCTAAAACCGAACAGAAAATTATCTATTCTTTGATATGGCTTGCCTCAGTGGAGTATACGATAGCAACTAAAGAATTTTGAAAAAATATCAAAGTATGTGACGTGGAAATTGATATAGAAAAAATATAGAAACTGAAAACAAGAATGGTACTGGTCATAGTTGGTTCGCTTGGAATGATAAAAAATGAAACAAAACAACACATTGAAAGAATCCATGGAAACTCCAGCTTAAGAGATATACAAAAAAATTGTCTTGTTAAGTACAGCCCACACACTGAGAAGAACTTTCTCTATGTAGCGCTAGGGATGTTAAGGAGATATGAAAAACTTGAAATGGAGCCATAACAACACACCCCGACATGCCTTAGTTCTTCCCGCAGACTTGGTAGGTTGTGCGACTTTAGCAGAAATCGATTTATAATTAAAAATGACATAATAATAATAATAATAATAATAATAATAATAATAATAATAATAATAATAATAATAAACAAGATTTACAAGATTTACAGTTAGTAGATTCTGTAGAAAAGTAAAACAGAAACCAAGAACTAACTCTTGAGGCAAAAAATATGAAAATGAAAGCCAAATATAAAGCTCTTGAACAGATGAAACAGCGCTGGCAAGACAAACCTCTGCATGGCCAATATCCAGTACGTGCCAATAAATCCAATGTTGACAAAGTTAATACTCATCGATGTTTACGTGCATCTGGATTAAAGTCTGAAACTGAAGGCTTTATTCTTGCAGCACAAGACCAAAGTCTTTTCACTAGAAACTTCCAGGCAAATATTATGCATAATAATATGGATCCAAAATGCAGGTTTTGTGATAAACACCAAGAAACAATAGACCACCTAATCTCAGGCTGTTCTGTGCTTGCCCCAAATGAATATAAAAATCGCCACGATAGAGTTGGGTAATATTTATATTGGGCAATGTGCAAACATTATGGAAAAGCTGTAAACAAACACTGGTATGAACATCACCCAGCACCGGTTACAGAAATAGAAGATGTAACCATTCTATGGGATTACACCATCTACACAGACAGAAAAATTGAAGCAAACAGGCCAGACATTATTGTTAAAAACCAGAAGGAGAAAACTTGTCTATTAATTGATATGGCTTGTCCAGTGGATTGTAACATAGCAATCAAGGAATTTGAGAAACTGTCAAAATATAAAGACCTGGAAATTGAAATAGAAAAAATGTGGAAATTGAAAACAAGAGTTGTGCCAGTGATAGTAGGTGCACTTGGAATGATAAAAAATGGAACAAAACAACACATTGAAAGAATCCCTGGAAACCCCAGCTTAAGAGATATACAAAAAATTGTCTTATTAAGTACAGCCCACACACTAAGGAAAACTTTATCTATGTAATGCTGGAGATGATAGGGAAGATAGAAAAACATGAAATGGAGCCATAACAACACGCCACTACCTGCCTTAGGTCTCCCCGCAGACTTGGTTGGTAGTGAGACCAAAGCAGAAATCGAAATATGCTGAAAAATGACATAATAATAATAATAAATTTTGGTTAAAAGTGTGTGAAAAAAGTACAACCAGAGATCACAAAATGTAAGAAATGTGTAATTGTTGAAAATTTCTATTCAAACATGAGATTAGATAATACCCAAGAAATGGATATTTGTCAAAACTGACAATGCATACAGCAAATTTTTTATATGTACAGTGCTGTGCAAAAGTATTCAGACAAGAACTATTTTATCTTTTATGAGGTATATTGACACAAAACAAACAATATAATTAAAGTAATTTTATGTGATTTACTCAACAAATATTTTAACAAGAAAAAATACTTGTCACAAAATAAATTTAATATTTAGCCTTTTGCTTTGATCATAGGCTTCATTCTGTCAGGCATTGACATCACAAGCTTCTTCAATGTATTTAATGGTATCTCCTGCCAAGCAGCTTGTATTTGTTCCCAAAGTGTGTCTTGCAAAGTAACATTAGATTCATCAATTTTTTATACAAAATATCTCATAGATGATCAATAGAGTAGTTTCAAAATAACTTGTTTAATAGAAAATAGGAAAAATTAAATATAACTTCTTTTTAATACATTTCTTTTACACTTAGTTTTAAATAAGCAATATTAGCAATTTACTTGGCTTTTCGCGCTGTATTTAAATATCAGTGAGGTTTTTAGGAAAATCGACCCTGTCGTAATACTTTTGCCACTGCCGTTAGTGTGCAAAAGTGTTAGGACCGGGGTGATTTTAAACTATTTTGATGCCTCATAAAAGATAAAATAGTTCTTGTTCTAATACTTTTGCACATTATTGTATCTTTTAGATGGTTTTAAAATCATGATTTGTGTATTTCAGCCGTTTCAAAGTTGAGCACCATTTCCTCAGACAATCAAATGCAATACGTGATAAAAGCTTGGATAATCATGCTTCTTTCGATTCCCGATTGACTAAGCAGAATATTTAACCCGTAACTGTTGGGTAGATAAAAAATTGATTAATACTTTTTTCAAAGCTATTTGTTCATAAATAAATATAACAAACCCGACTGGAATTCGAACTCGGCTCTCCGTTATCCATTACACCACAATGCACACCATTGTCTACTGCTGGAAGAAAAAAATATATAAATTGGTTAGAGATTTGAATCCATGCAGGGAGAGTTGGACTCGTGCCTTTTTCTGGAATGTACAGCGCGTAAGAGAGTCGTAAGTAGATGAGATAGTCTTTTAAAACTGCTTTGGTAGTTTCCTTTGCCAAGACGCGAATCCTTCCAGAAACTGATTTCCACTGAGTCTTCCGACCAGAATTTGGCATACACTCTCTCCGGTGCCATCTGACAACCCGCCGGCAGAGGTGATTACTAGCAAAATGTTACGATATCTGGGAAAGACCCTCAGGATATGAGGCTCACCAGGAAAAGGCCAAGTACCTGTATTAAACGCGCATATGCTGCCCGGTACCATTCCAGTATTGGGTCGGTGTCAAAACTCATTGTTGCGCCCTGGGGGTAAATGTTTGGCAGAGGTTAGGATTGGTTCTGGACCGGCAAAGTTAGGTGCGGCCTCGTGCCAAGCCATCCTGGGCAGTTTCGAGCGATTGGACATCGGAGTAGTGTTTCGTTCCCGATCAATATGATACAGGTTATTGGCAATTGTTGAAGGATTTTGTGGAAAATAGATTTTGCTTTCGTAAGGAAAGAGGACGATAGCAAAAAAGAAAAAAGAAAAAAAAAGAAAAAAAGTTCAGTTCACTTGCCCTTAGTTCAATTATCGTGGATAAAAATGTCAGTTTAATGTTTTAAATACGTCATTGAAATTGTGAAGGGGAAAGAGTGAGAGATCCTTGCAAGAAATGAATCGTTTTGTTTCAAATAATTTGCACAAGGATATATATATATATATATATATATATATATATATATATATATATATATAGTCACCCGCAGACAGATCTGTTTCGCTGTATCACAGCTCATCAGTACGGCCAAACATCCGATTGATTTTTACCCAGGATTGAAACCCGACCGAATTGGCATCAGACGGCGATTCTACCTCTAAGCTATGGGCGCTCGGTAGAAGGAGGCAGAGTTTTAGCGTGTGTTATATCATGTATAAACATGCCAACAGCTGAGAGTGTTCTAATTCATTACTGAATGAACAATGCGTGCACACACACACACACACACACACACACACACACACACACACATATATATATTTTCAAGGTTAGACATGGAGAAATTACTAAAAATCGGACCAAGCACTGAACCCATGGAGACTCCGTCACGTTGTATATATATAGTGTTGTTTGGATCAACAAAAGGCACTTCAGTAGTACAAGCTAGTAGAATTTTTCTTAGGATGTTGGGATTAATTTTGAGTGGGGGTAATGAAGGATTACTGTAAACATTTCTTATAATTATATCAATAGTTTCACTGACGAGTACATTAGTAAAAAGGTTTTCCACATCAAGTGAATCTATGATTTCATTATTAGGTTTTTCACTCTTGAGGATTTGGATTGCCTCTAGGGTTGACTTTATGCTGTATTTACTCGGAAGGTAGGGTGTGATAAGCTGGTTAATATGTTTAGTTAACTGGTATACAGGAGTAGGAATTTGGGATATGATAGGGCGGAGAGGATAGTTAGGTTTATGAGTTTTTATGGTTCCGTATATGTAACCAGGTTTATAGTCACCAATAATTTTAGGGAGTTTTAAGGAATTCTGATCAGCGTTGTTGGCACTAATGAGTTTATTAAGTTTAGATTTTAGTTGGTGTGTCGGGTTTTTGTTAATTTTTTAAAATTTTGTGTGGTCATGGAGTATGTGGTTGAGTTTTGTGTTGTAATCTGATTTGTTAAGTACAACAAAAATGTTAGCCTTGTCAGCTTTTTTTACAATTATGTGAAGGTGGTTGCGTAGTTCGTGCGCGGCACTTTTTAGTTGTTTCGATAGAATTTTTTAGGAGCTTCTGCTTTTATCATGGCGATCTTTGATTGCCTCAGCCTTAAGTAGATCTTTCAGTTCGGGTTTAACGGTTATAAGTTTTTCATCTTGTAATTTAGTGATGCTTTGATAGAGCGTTTCTATTTCAATTTTTTTAGTAAGCTGGTTATACTTAAGGTATATATGGCAGTTAGGTCCAAGGTTGAGTAATTCTTCTTGGTGCTTAGTTAGTTCGTGGTTGGAAAGATTTATGAATTTATCAAATTTTTGGGGAAGAGTGATCGTGCCATTGTATAGTGTATTACGTTTTTTGACAATTTTAGCACGGTGTTCAACTTCAGATTTTGCAGTGATTTTGGATAGTCTGAGTATTATTTCTTCTAGTTGGTTTGAGGTAGTTATATCTTTCAGTTTGTTGTAGAGGTCATGTTTGTTCTTGTATAATGTGTCAAGATTTTCTTTCGCTATTTCAATTTGCTGTATTTACTCGAGTAAATAACACGTACATACTCAAACAAGAAAATAATAAGCAGAAACTAAAAATCCTCGAAGCACTCTACATTAAACAATTTAAACCTGGTTTGAATACAATCAATTTCGATATTTCCAATAACGTACTCAAATGTCTGTAATCAGACCAGGGACCACAACACCACTATTTTGTCACTGTCTTCGGCCATCCGCCACGGTAGGGATGGACTTATATTTTCAATTCAGTTATCTTTATTGTTAATAGCTTAAATGTTCTATGTTTACTGTGTGTTAATATTTACTCTTTGATAATGGCTTATGTGAGCCGAAAGCTTAGACCCGATAAAAAAATCAACAATTCTGTGATTTTTTGTTGTCTTTCAACGACATCACCATCAAGTATATCAGACGGTATGAACGGATCCTACACAAAATTAATAGACAAAACTTGTCTATATTATTCAATGAAACCTGCAGTAATATATATATATATATATATATATATATATATATATATATATATATATATGCACTATATGCACTACCGGCCATAATTATTAAGCTATCCTAGATTTTCTTTTAACGAAAATCATGTATTTTATACTATTTTTAGTATTTATTGCCAAGTGGATAATTCTAAATGAAAATAGAATGGTTCTTTTGTTATTATTACTTTGCCAAATTTTACAAGGCAAATAGCGAGAATTTAGCCATCGCACCCTCTAGATTTGCTATATATGTCTATATATACGCTACCGGCCATAACTATTAGGCAACCCCAGATTTTGTAAAAGAAATCTTGTATTTCATGCTATTTTGAGTATTTATTGCCAAGTGGATAATTCTAAATGAAAATAGAATGGTTCTTTTGATATTATTACTTTGCAGGATTTTACAAGGCAAGGAAGCAAAGATGAATTCGCTCGAATCACCCTAAGTCTTCTTCATTATTTCATTGATGAAACTGCAATATAGGTAATTATTAAATATTTATAAATTCAATTCATGCACATGTTATTGTGCAGTATTAACAAAAGAAACATTCTGTTTTCATTTCAATTATTTACTTGGCAATAAATACTAATAATACTAGAAATACATTATTTTCTTAAAAACTAATTATGGCCGGTACTACATATATATATATATATATATATATATATATATATATATATATATATATTATAAAAAAATATAATATATATATATATATATATATATAGTACCGGCCATAATTAGTTTTTAAGAAAATAATGTATATATATATATATATATTGTTGAATATAACTGACAATGAATGTCTGATATGTTTAATCATGAGCCGTTCTAAACATCTTATTTTAGCTTTAATTTCTGGTGAAAATAGTTTGTTTATTTTTTTATTTGTATTATGTATATATTTATTTCACTGGTCCTTGATCTAAGCTTTCGGTATACATAATCTATCTTTAGAGTGGCTGTAAATACATTAACATAAAGAAATTCACCATCAAAGATGATATTCTGTTGTATTGACATAAAACATAACTATGCGAAGATAACGGTCACGAAATAGCAGACGCAGGTCCTAAATTAGTGATGCAGTTCTATGACGTCATACCACGTGATAGACCGAAATATTGACAACAGAACCATAAGTCTAAATGCAATATAATGCGTTATCTGGATAGGGGTCGCAGTTTCGAATCCTGCCGAATGACACACATTTTCGTAATAAAAATTTATCGTAAATAATCAGGCCGGTTGATATAAATATATAATACTGTTTAATCAAAAACAGAATATCTACTTAAATATGAGTATCGATAAAAAATAATGTTCAAACAAATCATTTCAAATTGTCGGTTGTTTATAACCAAGTTTCGTTAATCTTCGTTAATTTCGGTAATATACATACTTATATATATATATATATATTAAACATGTCAGATTAAATAAATTGCAAACAATATGTTTGATTATTGTTAATAAAATCCTGGATAATCTTTCGCGTATTACAATCAAAATTGTCGTGGATATATATAGAAAAATTATGTACATGTTCTAAAATATAATTTATAATATATATATATATATATATATACGAGTGAATACAGAACGAAGAAAGAATTCTTACTACGTCCAAAACATTAATTTAAAACTATACTCGATGAGACATTGAAGATTCAATACGTACCTTTGTCGTGGATATATATAGAAAAATTATGTACTTGTTCTAAAATATAATATATATATATATATATATATATATATATATATATATAAACAAATGTTTGTAGGTACAAAATTTGTATACTATTTTAAAAAGAAGGAATTTATTGACAGTCCCTCTGACCCTTTTGTCCAACATCTCATCAGGAGAAAATGAAATGCAAAAAAAAAAAAAAAAAAAAAAGTCGGGGTGGGGAAAACACGTTAAAATAAATATACGTATAAATATATATACTTATAACGAGGAGAGGAGAAATATCGTGTAAATAAATAGCGAGGAACAGTTAAAATAAAATATTCCCCAACAAATTGAGACATCACAAAATCTTCCTGCCGGCAAAGAGAAGGTTTCCGTAATGATATACAGACTGGTTCCAAAATCTCATATGTATAGTTATTTTGAACGTGTTATCCTCCTTTTTCTTTCTTTCTTTCTTTTTTTTTTTGTTTTTTTGTTTTTTTGCTCTTCATTTTTGTTGCCCTTCTGTTCGTTTAATTTATTTTCCAGAGATTTTCTCCTGACGGACGAAATGGCCGTAGGAACTGTCAATAAATTCCGTGTTTTTAAAATAGTATATCTGCTGATCTTGAAAGGGATCTACACTCTGTGGTGAATTGGGGTAAGAAGTGACTTGTAAATTTCAATCCGTCTTAGACCAAGCTGCAGTCTGTCAATCATCACAGACAACCTCTCCTGCCTCCCATAAGTATGGACCAAGCGAGTCTCCCCGAGAGCAATACTCTGCGCCTCCTCGGCCTTACCCTCTCTTCTGATCTCAAGTGGAACCACTACATTGAGTCAATAGCTAAATCCACTGCTAGGAATTTTGGATCACTGTATCGGGCCAGGATGTTTTTCCCACCTGAAACCATCCTGCATACATGCAAATCAACCATTCGTCCGTGCATGGAGTACTGCTGCCATATATGGTCTGGTGTCCCCGCTGTTCATCTCCGTGTTCTTGACAGGCTCCAAAGGAGAATCAGTAATGTGATAGGTATCGACTTGGCAGCTCGACTACATCCACTTTCCCAACGAGGAGATAAGGCTTCCCTTTGTTCTATAAATACTTCCATGGCTTCTGCTCCGACGAACTTAAGTCAGTGGTGCCTCCGCAAAAGGTGTTTACTCGTGCAACCAGACTGGCATCTGGGTCTCATCCATTCACAGTTAGATCAACCAAATGCAAACGACAATTCTACTCCTTCAGCTCCTTTTCTCGCATTTCCCGCCTGTGGAACTCGCTTCCTTATTCTTGCTTTCCTGACGGCTACAACCTCCAGGAATTTAAATGCAAGGTCAGTACTCATCTCTTAACCACTTGACCCTAGTTCTTTCCACACCGCCCTGTATATCCTTTCCTTTCTCTCCACCTTTGCAAATGTCATCACTGTATTCCCATTCTTCTCTTGCTCCTTTCTAACTGGTTCGTCCTTCTCTTCACTCTCCTCTAATCTTTCTTTCTTATGTAGCCCCCTCCACATCAGTGGAGTTACCGCCTTGCTCGGGGTGATATGATTATATATATATATAATCCTGTTAAATGCCTTGTCCGTCTTTTGCCTGGTCATTGTCAAGTTGACCCCACCACTCCTCAGCCAAAAGATAAAATAATTCTTTTTCTCTACTGGCGGTAGTACACATGCGTTTGGTTTAGGATCAGCTTTGAAATATTCTTAAAAAGAAGATCTAATTTTGCTTTGATTTTATTTTGTTTTATTTTTTGTGGCTAATTTTAAAATAGTTTCATGGTTATTTAAACGTGTATTCTTTACGTTTTTTCGAAGAAATTTCTTTGACCGGACTTTAAGTAAGTTAAAACTTAGTTAACTCACCACCCTTACCTTTTTTTTTCTTTTCTTTCTTCTTCAATTGGAGTAGATAGACTAAACTATCACCCGGTTCACACTCCACCCACGTCTATTGAACAGGTGTAGAGGCTCATCCCTTGTTCCCTGTTTAGGATGTGGCTTCCGGCTTTCTCTCCTCTAATCTTTACACTCTTACGTAGCTCCCGGCACATCAGTGGCATTACCGCCTTGCTCGTGGTGATATGATATGATATGATATATATATATATATATATATATATATATATATATATATATATATTTATGTTCTCGCTCGCTGATTGAACACTATGGAGAAATGGTGTACTTTAAATACAGTATCTACTCACGTTCATTCTGGAATGAATTTGAACACTCTTGGCTACTGGTATGTGTTCAAATTGTATATAACACGCTAAAGTCAAATTTCCTGTACCGAGAGATCATAGCTCAGAATTGCCGACTGATATAAATTCTGTCGGATTTCAATACTGGCTTGAAACAGTCGGATGTTTAACCGTACTGATGAGCTGCGGAATAGAACTGTGTGAATTATTATATATTCGGGCAGCAATGTTTCGTTAAAAACGACCGACAAGGAAAAAAATTTTTTTATTTAATTTTTTTAGTAGTCTTTCATGTTTTCTTTTTTTGCTGAATATAAGGAATACGCTATTTGCATTATTCGGACTATTGTCCTCATATTTGTTGCCATTTGTAGGACGTTTCGGCTATTGTACACTTAGGCTTTCTTCAGTTGCTAGGAATTTCAAAACGAACTCTTTATTACAATCACTGTGGTATATCATTCTCATTTCTTGTGCGAAGCCTTTTTTTGGTAGTCATGAGGTATCTCTCGCTAACGGGAGTTTCTAGGTTACTTGTTCACCTCTGCATTGAAATCACAACTCTGAAAGGATGTAAAAATGTTTAATAGTTATTAACTTTCCAAGCGCTTTCAGTCCCTTCACTGGCCATTGTAAAGGATGTTATATTTCCGATATTATTATTATAGCCACATGTTTTGACTGTAACGTAATTTATCTTGTGTTTTTGAGAAAGGAAGTTCTTTAAAAGATATCATACTAGCAGTATAGCCCGGCGTTTCTCGGATGTAATGAAAGCTTTAAAACTAATCCATGGTCCTGGAGCTCAGACTCAGCCTAAAGAATATTTGTGTGAAGTTTGGTGAGAATCGGATAAAAATTGTGGATTTGTATATCATTTCTTATGTCTTTGTCTATGAGTGTATTAAATTTGACTAAAATCGGACCACTCCTTCTATAACTCGACTTTTCCGATTATCGATTTTCGATATTTATCGGGGGTATCTCGACACAAAACCTAGCTAAGGACACTCACAGACGCTTATAGTACAACTGTATAAATTTTCAAGAAAATCGGTTCAGTGGCGCTCTCGTCGTGGACGGCAAATAAGATAAAATAAAAAGTCGTAACGGACACACACGTGTCTGCCAAAGCCTAAAGATGTTTTTCAAACTTTTACGCAGATGCAACATGCAATTGCACCATTTTGATCAAGTGGTTAAGAATAAACTACCACATATTTTCGCGAGTGGACGGCGAGGCTTGTTTTACTGCGTGCGACAAAGTCACAGTGGCGGGTAAAAGGCTGTCATTGCGAGGAGCAGCATGTTACCAACCTGCACTCGTGTTTTGAACGCAGTTGATCTCGATGTTCTATAAACGAGAAGCAGGACAGGAACCAGCTTCTTCGCTATCCGACGCCTCGTATTCACTGGAAGAAAAGGGATCGTTGAATCGCTTCAGATTGTCTTTCTTAGGCTTTGTAACGCGTGAGTGGCCTTCCAACTGACTTGCTTGTCGAAAGCTGGCCAAATATATAATGTGCGTGTGTACGTCTGTTTGTGTGCGTGTGATCTTCGACCAAGTTTTTCTGGTGAGGAGTAGATAATGCTAGACACATTGTAGGATTAAAGCCAAAACCTGTCAAAGGGTAGATAAATCCTCTCAAGGGATCAACGGTATCTAGCATCCAGAGTATATGCGCGGGGGTGGAGAAATAAGTAGAAATCCAGACATACCTTATCTTACAGTAGATGGGAAACCTTGTCTTCGTTAAGCCATCTCTCTCGGAGATTAAATATTCCGATATAATACAAGCGACTTTGTTTGCATACAACGACTTATAACAGGACTTGTCACTGGACAAAATTGTTCGTAGTTCAGTCTTTTACTTAGCAAAACTTTAAGCATGCGTGGCTTTTGATATTTGGCGTTTTTCATATGAATTACCTTACGTGAGTAAATTGGCCACATTGAAACGATTGACATGAAAAACGATTCAAGATATTAAGAAACAATTTAGACAAAATAACTTTATTGCAAAAAAAGTATTTGCCTGAATAAAAAATCATTCTAATTGAATTCAGTAAGAGACAACCATTTCTATGGAATATCAATTGCATTAAAACAGTAATGTATTCACATATATACTGTGAAGCATATCTCTTTCTCACTATATATATATTTATATATATATATATAGTCATCCGCAGACAGATCTGTATCGCTGTATCACAGCTCATCAGTACAGGTTAGACATCCGATTCCTTTTACCCAGGAATGAAACCCGAGCGAATTGGCGTCAGTCGGAGATTCTACCTCTGAGCTATGGGCGCTCGGTAGAAAGAGGCAGATTTAACGTGTGATGTATCATACGCCAATAGCTAGAGTGCACTACTTCATTACTGAATTATATATATATATATATATATATATATATATATATATATATATATATATTGTGTGTATTTTGGCAGCATTTTTTTCATTAATGCAGGTTTCATTGAATAATATAGACAAGTTTTGTCTATTAATTTTGTGTAGGATCCGTTCATACCGCCTGATATACTTGATGGTGATGTCGTTGAAAGACAACAAAATATCACAGTAATTGTTGATTTTTTTATCGGGTCTAAGCTTTCGGCTCACATAAGCCATTATCAAAGAGTAAATATTAACACACAGTAAACAAAGAACATTTAAGTTATTAACAATAAAGAGAATTGAATTGAAAATATAAGTCCATCCCTACCGTGGCGGATGGCCGAAGACAGTGACAAAATAGTGACGTTGTGGTCCCTGATCTGATTACAGGCATTTGAGTACGTTATTGTAAATATCAAAATTGATCGTATTCAAACCAGGTTTAAATTGTTTAATGCAGATTGCTTCCAGGATTTTCAGTTTCTGTTTATTATTTTCTTGTTTAAGAAACGTGTACGTGTTATCAACGAGCGTTTTTCTCAGAAGTGTGCGTTGATAACCGTGTTGTTTTAAATGACGGAATATATTTGAATTTTCATTTAAGTGCAACGTCAGACGCAGTGAGAGCGAATTTGTACTGTGGCCAATGTAGATATTATTGAGGTTGCTAGAGATACATTCTCTAAATGGACATATGAATTTATATACTACATTGGTTTTTTGCAAATCTCTAACGGTGGGGGAAGAGTCGTTGCGGACGAATGAATTAGATGTAGTGGATTTAGTGTAATATATAATAAACGTAATTCTTTTGTTAGAGTCTGTCAAAGAAATATTAGTATTTATGAGTTTTTTTAGGATGTTTTCATCTAGTTGGTAGTTGGAGTGCATCTGGCTACGGTATAAGAGAGTGATATGTTTAGGATTGGTTGGGTTAGTATCATGTGTTGTTTTTTTCCATGTTAAGCTTTTTAAGAAAATGACGTATTTATTCAGCAACTATGTAGTTGGGAAAATTATTATTGATGAGTGTCTGTTTTATGTTTTTTAGTTCACTGTGGAAGATTTGATTTGTAGATGAATTGACTTTTGCACGATATAGTGGTAATCCAAATCCTCAAGAGTGAAAAACCTAACAATGAAATCATAGCTTCACTTGATGTGGAAAACCTTTTTACTAATGTACCCGTCAGTGAAACTATTGATATAATTTATAAGAAATGTCTAAAGTAATCCTTCATTACCCGCAGCCAAAATTAATCCCAACATCTTAAGAAAAATTCTACTAGCTTGTACTACTGAAGTGCCTTTTGTTGATCCAAACAACACTATATATATACAACGTGATGGAGTCTCCATGGGTTCAGTGCTTGGTCAGACTTTTAGTAATTTCTACATGTCTAACCTTGAAAATACTACCTTTGCAAAATTTAAAAAACCATCAATATATCTAAGATATGTTGATGATATCCTACTATTAATTAAAAATACCGACGAAATCTTACAACTTCAAAAACAGTTTCAAAATAACTGTTTTAAAATTCACTTATGAACTTAGCAATGATAACAAAATTCCTTTTCTTGATATATTAATTAACACTGACAACAATAAATTTACTATCTCACCGTATCAAAAACCCACTAATAAAAATCCCTCCACACTCAATTATATTAGTGAATGCCCCCACTATTACAAAATAGCCATTATAAAAATCTATTATATCGTGCAAAAGTCAATTCATCTACAAATCAGATCTTCCACAGTGAACTAAAAAACATAAAACAGACACTCATCAATAATAATTTTCCCAACTACATAGTTGATGAACAAATACGTTATTTTCTTAAAAATCTTAACATGGAAAAAACAACACATGATACTAACCCAACCAATCCTAAACATATCACTCTCTTATACCGTAGCCAGATGAACTCCAACTACCAACTAGATGAAAACATCCTAAAAAACTCATAAATACTAATATTTCTTTGACAGACTCTAACAAAAGAATTACGTTTATTATATATTACACTAAATCCACTACATCTAATTCATTCGTCCGCAACGACTCTTCCCCCGCCGTTAGAGATTTGCAAAAAACCAATGTAGTATATAAATTCATAGGTCTATTTAGAGAATGTATCTCTAGCAACCTCAATAATATCTACATTGGCCACAGTACAAATTCGCTCTCACGGCGTTTGACGTTGCACTTAAATGAAAATTCAAATATATTCCGTCATTTAAAACAACACGGTTATCAACGCACACTTCTGAGAAAAACGCTCGTTGATAACATGTACATACTTAAACAAGAAAATAATAAACAGAAACTGAAAATCCTGGAAGCAATCTGCATTAAACAATTTAAACCTGGTTTGAATACGATCAATTTTGATATTTCCAATAACGTACTCAAATGCCTGTAATCAGATCAGGGACCACAACGCCACTATTTTGTCACTGTCTTCGGCCATCCGCCACGGTAGGGATGGAGTAATATTTTCGATTTAATTCTCTTTATTGTTAATAACTTAAATGTTCTATGTTTACTGTGTGTTAATATTTACTCTTTGATAATGGCTTATGTGAGCCGAAAGCTTAGACCCGATAAAAAAATCAACAATTACTGTGATATCTTGTTGTCTTTCAACGACATCACCATCAAGTATATCAGACGGTATGAACGGATCCTACACAGAATTAATAGACAAAAGTTGTCTATATTATTCAATGAAACCTGCATTAATATATATATATATATATATATATATATATATATATATATATATATATAAACAAATGTTTGGAGGTACAAAATTTGTATACTACTTTAAAAACAAAGAATTGTCTCAAGCATATCTCTTTCTCACTCTCTCTGTCTCTCTGTCTCTCTGTCTCTGTCTCTCTCTCTCTCTCTCTCTATATATATATATATTATATATATGTATATATATAAACAAATGTTTGGAGATTCAAAATGTGTATACTACTTTAAAATCAAGCAATTTATTAAGTCTCAAGAGCCCTCATCAGGAGAAAATAGTTGGAATTATAAATCAAACGAAAGACTAGCAATGAAAATGAAGAGCAAAAAAAAAAGGAGGGTGGAAACGAGAATATATATATATATATATATATATATATATATATATATATATATATACGAGGGGATACAATGCCAATATAGTGAATAGGCACAGATTTAATGCAAAAATACACAATTTGTTTTATAAAATATGTACAAAACATATGTGTTTAGAAAGCACACACACACACATACATACATATATACATATATATATATATATATATATACATATATATATGTGTGTGTGTGTGCGTGTGTGTGAGTGTATGTGTGTGTGTGTAAAAAGATTACTGCCCAAGTTCATTCAGTAACGAATTAGAACACTCTCAGTTAGTGGCGTATGTTTACATGGTGTATCACACGCTAAAACACTGCCATCTTCTACTGAGTGCCCTTAGCTCAAAAGTAGAATCGCCGACTGATGTCGATTCGGTCGGATTTCAATCCTGGCTAAAAGTAATCTGATGTTTAACCGTATTGATGAGCTGTTATTCAGAAGAAGGTAGACATCTTAGCGCGCATATTATCATTATACACGCCCAATACCCAGAGCGCTCTGATTCATTATTGAATGAGCGATGCGTACATGCAAGAGTAGCTACTGATTTTCAAAGTCTCCCATTCTTCCTGAGTGCTCAATCAGGGTGTGAGAGCGTATGTGTGTGTGTGTGTGTGTGTGTGTGATGAATCGTTTTCTACTGGTTATAATTCTATGTCTTGCTCAGGCTACTCACCGTGAGATCTATTAGAAATACTCTAGACTGACTCCAACGTTTTTATAGGCTCACTTGTAGTTCTTTATTTAAGTGTCTAGACTTGTTCATTTGTGTCACCAGGGTTGTATCATTTACTTCAACTATCTTTTGAGATTTCTTTTTATGACTAAATATTTCATTTTATTTATTATCAATCGCTCCCTTCTCTTTCTGACGAACTTTGTACGATTAAAGTTTAGCGTCATCCTCTGTCTTTTTCGCATGTTTTCTTCTTCTGGTAATCGTACTAATAATCTCAACGAATTCTTAGGGTGTTGGTATATCAAATGTATCATGCAGTATTTGCATAGGTTCTTCCATTCTTATGGGACTTTAATCTTTTCTTTAACTGATTACAATGTATTTTCTGTTCCTATTGTTTCTTTTCGCCATATCATCTTTCCAATTCGTGACATTATTACGTCATCTCCCCCACATTTCTTTTCCATTTTTATATACACAGAAAAACAATTTTGCACCATTAAATAATAATTAGTGTCCTTTTAGTTATTCGTTTTTATTTTTTTGTTTTTTTTATCTGGTAACAAGTTGTTGACCACCGACACTTTAATGACACTTCTACAAAAAATGTACTTTTTACTTTTATAGTGTTTTGGGCCCCAATTCTGGGGTTAATTATTGGCCTGTAGTTAGGACGTAACAGGTGCTACCACTCCGGGTCGGAGTAGACATGGTTACAATAGCAGTTAAGAGATGGTTCCGCGCTCTTCAAAACCTCCCGATCATAGGCCTTGTTGCTGAGTGTTCCTTAAGGTCATACCCAGGACGGTTAATTTGGATGACATATGTCACAAAATTCATCATTATCTCCCCTCAAAAATCTTACAATCTAAAAATATTTTCTGGGTTTAAAAAATCTTCAATGGGTTGGTAGGCCATAAAAAAATGAATCAATACGGCAGTCAAGGAATATGACGCTTAAAAAATAAATAATAATTATATCTAAGTTAGTTAAGTGATACACGCTTGGGCGATCATGTCTCTTTCGATACATGACTGATTAAGCAGAAGATTTTTTAGCAATAGGTTGCCATTTCTGTCTGCAGTAGATCGGTTGCCAACTAAGACTATAAAGCAAATCTGTCCTAGTATTCAACTCCTAGCTGGAAAGAGAAGAAATCGATTAATATCTTTCCCAAGGGTGCGTAAGTGAATGCAAGGAATTCAACTGGAATTCGAACTCGGCTCTCCGATTTCTCATCCCAAGCCGATAGTCACTGCACCACAACAACAAAATATATTAATTACTTAGAAAATACATCTATATCTGTGTCTGTATGTCTGTGCACTGACAATGATGACCGGTGTTGCGTTGGATGAGTTCATTTCGTTTCGCCCACTGCGCTACACAATCTTTTTCATCAATCATTTATTCCACAGTCAATCTCACTGCTTTAGCTATTTTGATTTTTCTCCTTGACGTACAGTACCAGCTAAATGTTAGACGTGATCAGATCCCAAGTCGGCATCTACACAGATGACACCACCATTTACTCCCGCACCAGTAAGAAATCTAGTCGAACAAACATAACCTCGCTGCTGATCTTGAGAAAGACCTCCACTCAGTGGCGGACTGGGGTAAGAAGTGGCTCGTAAATTTCGATGGTTCTAAAACGAAACTCCTATCTGTCAACAATCACAGGCAATTTCTCCTGCCACCCATAAGCATGGACCAAGCAAGTCTCCCTGAAAGCCATATACTGCGCCTCCTCGGTCTTACCCTCTCTTCTGACCTCAAGAGGAATCATTACATTGAGTCAATAGCTAAATTCACTGCTTGGAAGGTTGGGTTACTATGTCGGACCAGGAAGTTTTTTTCCGCCTGAATCCATCTTGCACATATACAAATCAACCATCCGACCGTGCATGGAATACTGTTGGCATATCTGGTCAGGCACCCCTGCTGTTCATCTCAGTGTTCTCAACAGGCTCCAAAGGAGAATCTGTAATGTGATTGGTCCCTACCTGGCAGCTCGACTCCAGCCACTTTCTCATTGGATGAATGTGGCTTCTGTCTGTCTCTTTATAAATATTTTCATGGCTTCTGCTCCGAAGAAGTTAAATCACTGGTTCCCAATCCACAAGAATTTACTCGGGCAAACAGACTGGCAACAAGGTTTCACCCATTTACAGTTAGATCAGTCAAATGCAGGCGATAATTCTACCCCACCAGCTTCTTTTCTCGCGCTTCCCGCCTGTGGAACTCCCTTCCGTATACTTGCTTCCTTGACGGCTACAACCTCCAGGAATTTAAATGCAATGTCAATTCGCATCTCTTATCCACTTAACTCTAGCCCTTTCCACATCACCCCGTGTATCTTGTCCTTTTCCTTTCTGTCTACCTTCACAACTGTCTTCACTCCTGTGTTCACATCCTTCCCTTGTCCTTTCTCTTTCACCCCCGTAGCTGGTTAGTCCTTGTCTTCACTCTCCTCCTGTCTAAAAATTTAACTCTAGTGTCTAATCTGGTTATAACTAAGATGGTTAACCATTTGGGCAACATAGTATTGTAAAGAATAGCAGAGTTTCATATATATATATATATATATATATATATATATATGTCAGCATGTAGTGTGGGTATAGAAGACTCCAAAGGAGTATCCTGTATATACAGTGATAGAATAACTCTCTAAGATAGCTCTAAACATATATGCATTTAAATACATATATAGCAAATATAAGAAAAATTAAGGCAGACACGTTATTTCATGGTGAATCGGAATTATAGGCCTATTTCAGGCGAACCAGCGCCAGCTTCCGTCTTTATTTTACAAAAGATTTTACACGAATGATTTTTCTTATATATATATATATATATATATATATATATATATAGGTATAGATGTAAAGTTCATGAATTGCGAGGAAAATCTAACAAGATCTACTTATCGCCCGTTTCACACTCCACCCACATCTATTAAACAGGTTAAGAAGCTCATCCCTTGTTCCCTGTTTAGGATATGGTTTCCGGCTTTCTCTTTTCCAATCTTCTCACTTTGTTTTTTTTTTTTTAATTGGAGTAGATAGATCTATCTACCGCCCAGTTCACACTCCACTCACGTCTATTGAACAGGTTAAGAGGCTCATCCCTTGTTCCCTGTTTAAAATGTGGTTTCCGGCTTTCTCTTTTCCAATCTTTTCACTATTACGTAGACCCCTGCACATCAGTGGCGTTACCGCCTTGCTCGGGGATGATACGATTAAAAAAAAAATATATATATATAAAATATTAAGTGTTATATCTGTTTAGATAGCTCAGTGTATGTTATCCAGAGCAATATGATATTTATAAAGGAAAACTCAACACATCATTTATATTGGTTATAAGTTATGATTTATTTCTACGAGCTAAATTAGCTCATGTCTCCAGACCACATTATATTCTTTCAATTCGGTATCAGTATTTTCCTGGAATAAACATTTCTTTAAACCTCATAGAAATGAATTATAATTTATAACCAGTCTAAATGATGCGTTGAGTTTTTGTTGTTTTGTTTGGGGGGGGGGGGGGCAGAAATCTCTTTTTTATGCAGGTTTCTTTGAAAATGACACGCTGCAAATCTCTCGGGGCTAAATTCGATCACATTTTAACACACACGGACACCTAGCAAACCCTATCTGGAACATACTTGTCGAAAACTCAAATATCATAGTATCATCCACATGCAAAACACCAAAAATAATGGAAGCCTTATTAATTAAAAACGAAAAACCCAACACTCAATAACGTCAACAACGAACACGGTAGCAACATGCTTACCGTGTTCGGTACATAACACATACCACTACACTACATCATACATAACACCAAATATATTCTGTTACACACAAAATAACATTCATCCACGAAAATGACTAAAAGCATAGACGAAAGCGCTCGGATAAACAAAATGTTTGAATAATTTTATATCATCTATGCACTGAAAAAAAATCATAGGATCACATAAAAAATAATATGAAAAAATTTAACCATTACACCTCTGTCATTTTTTAATTAAAACAGTATCGTTCATTCAGTAATTAGTTTGAACACTCTCGGATACTGGCGTGTGTTTACATTGTATAAAACACTCTAAAGTCCGGGAGCGCCCAGAGGTAGAATCGTCGACTGATGTGAATTCGGTCGGAGTTTCAACCCTGGCTAGAAGCAATCGGATGTCTATCCGTCGAGATCTGTCTGCGGATGATTATATATATATATATATATATATATATATATATATATATATTCCTCATTTGTAAACGAGTTATTACGCGACCTAGGTTTCTACCAGGTGGTGTCTTAAGAACACCCACATAACGGCGATTTTTTGGGAACGCTCACGTAACGGGGAGTTTTTGAACGCGCAATTTTTAAAATTACAAGAAATTATAACATTTTCATCTATGGTTGTATGAACCTAATTGTACGAAGCTAATACCAAAAAATACTTCTTAGGCTCAGACAACCATGGATGAAAACGTTATAATTTCTTGTAATTTTAAAAATTGCGCGTTCGAAAATTCACCGTTAAGTCAGCGTTCCAAAAAATCACCGTTACTTGAGCGTTCTTTAAAAAAAAAAAAAAAAAAAAAGAAGGAAAACAGTTAAAGGTAAAATTAGTTATTGCAAATCGCCTGAAGACACCACATGGTAGAAACCTGGGTCGCGTAATAATTCGTTTAAAAATGAAGAATATTCAATAGTTCTACAATATAATTGTATTGAACACTTTTTACTACAAATGTGTACCGATCTAATTTTATTATGACCAAAAACTATGTAATTAAACAATATCTAAACTTATTTATAAATAAAGCTTTGTCTGTGTGTGTGCATGTGTGTCCGTTAACTATAGACACAGAAACGGCTGAACCGATTTTCTTGAAAATTTACACAGTTATGCTATAAGCGTCTGCGAGTGTTCATAGATAAGTTTTGTGACGAGGTACCCTCGATAAATATCGAAAATCGATAATCGAAAAAATCGGTTTATACAAGGAGTGGTCCGATTTTAATCACATTTGATACAATTCAGAAGTTTCAAGGTTGCAGTTCTTACAATAGTGCAGAAAATCGATATATATATATATATATATATATATATAAAAGGCAAGATGTTTGTGTGTGTGTCTGTTTATTTGCCTGTATGTCTGTATTTTTTCAGCCCTTTTATTTTAGTTTTTGCTTCGGGTTTGGCTCTAAGTAGGTATAATTGTAGTTCTTAGTCTCAGCCATGATACCATATACTCAACGGACTTATTTAGCCTTCAAAATTCAGTTTACGACGAAAAAAACTTATTTGATATCGAAACCAGGAAATCAAAATTCGACTTACATCCATTCATTTTTCTTTCAGTCTACGGTTTCGCTTTAACTAGAAACAACTGTTGCTTTTTAGTCTTTCGTGCCAACGTCCAAAGAGTCTGAGCTCCAGGACCATGGATTAGTTTTAAAGCTAGCTTTCATTACACCCGAGCAACGCCGGGCTATACTGCTAGTATATATATATATATATATATAGATATATATATATGTGTGTGTGTGTGTGTGTGTGTGTGTGTATACGCAAATGAATTACTGGTTAGACCAATAGATCGTTATTTCAAAAAAGTGCTTGATGTATAATCAAAACAACTCATTATATAGAGCCAATAATACATATTTTATAAAATTCGAAATGTTCACTACTTACTTGCTACAGAGGTTTTAACCATATCGTCTCATCAGGCAATAAGGGCAAACTTCATTTCTTGAGGTTCTCTATACATATGAGCATCGGAATTACCACCAAGAACAAGAGTGAGGGTAATAGGATCTGAATGGGAGGCAGACACATGCACCCTCAAATGGGTTTGTACAGATCAGAGACATCTTTTTTTTTTTGCATGCATGCATCCTGTCATTAGCTCAGATCCCTTATTCAATAAATTATCCTGGTCAGGGTGTGACAATAACCAGTTTCTTTTCCTGACATAAACTGCCATCCTTATCTTCTATACTGTAAGGCTAGACATTCTTTAATATACCCTATTTCACATTAACCGTACTGACGAGCTGTGATACAGCGAAACAGATCTATCTGCGGATGACTATATATATATATGAAATGATTTGTTTAAACATTATTTCTGATCGATGGTCTTATTTTAAGTAGATATTCTGTTTTTTTTTAATAATTAAACAGTATTATACATTTATTTCTATCGGCCTGATTATTTACGAGAAATTTTTGTTACGAAAATGTGTGCCATTCGGCAGGATTCGAACCTGCGATCACTATCCACATAGGGGAAGCCACCAATTGAGCTGGTGCGTCTTAGACCTCTCGACCACGAATGACCAATACTCTAAACGAAATCCAATCACGCCTATATATTTTCGTACCAAACATTTATCATAAATAATCAGACCGATAGAAATAAAAATATAATACTGTCTAATTATAAAAAAAACAACAGAATATCTATTTAAAATACGACTATTGATAAAAAATAACGTTCAAAGAAATAATTTCAAATTGTATCTTTTTTATAACCAATTTCGTTAATCTTCGTTAATTTCCGTAATATATATATGTATATTTCTAATAAAACTTTGAAAATCACATGTGTTGAATGATCATTTCTGCGAAATACATTCGCTACATCAGTAATATTCTTTTATTATGGAAAAATTCAAAAGTTTTAAATGCACCGGAAGTTTACTTAAAAAGAAGGAAAATGAAAGAAATAAGAAAGAATTAATATTAATAGGATCTCTCTTAGGATTTTACCCACATGCCACTTTCTGTCTAGATTTATATATATATATATATATATATATATATATATATATATTTGTGTGTGTGTGTGTGTGTGTGTGTGTGTGTGTGTGTGTGTGTGTGTGAGAAGAAAGCTTGATTAAGTAAATGAAAACCACCAGCCATATTGCACCCCTAAGTGTTAATGGAACTATCCAGGGGTTGATAAATGTCTGGAGTGTGGTTAAAAATAGGTCAATAAATTATGACTAAATTTTCCAATTCGGTCGCTTTCTTTCTTTCTTTCTTTCTTTCTTTCTTTCTTTCTTTCTTTCTTTTTTAATTTTTCCTTTATATATGGCTGCCTAAAGATGCGTGAGGTATGAAAATCTATAAAATCACTCTGTTCTGCCTGCTTAAAAATACACTTGTTAACCACCTTCTCTCTCCTTCCTCACATTCTCTCTCTCTTCCCCCTCTCTGTCTGTCTGTCTGTCTGTCTGTCTGTCTCTCTCTCTCTCTCTCTCTCTCTGAGGCTCAAAATATTTTAATTGTTTGACTTAGAGAGGGCAAATCAACTTTGTCATACGTCGCCATCAAAAATAATAATAATTATTATTATTATTATTATAATAACCATAATAAGAATAAATAGAAAAATCTGGAAATTGATAACAAGAATATTAATATTGATAATAGGTGCGCTTAGAATGATAAAAAAAGGAACAAAACAACACATTTAAAGAAACCTTGGAAACCCCAGCTTAAGAGATATACAAAAAAATTGTCTTGATATGTACAACCCATAAACTAAGGAGAACGTTGTCTAAGTAACGCTAGGGATGTTAGGGAGATATAAAAAACATGAAATGGAATCATAACAACACACCAAGACCTGACTTAAGTCTTCCTGCAGACTTGGTAGGTAGTGCAACCATAGCAGAAATCGATTTATAATAAAAAAAATGACATAATAATATAGAAACCAAGAAATTCGAAACTCTGTCAAAATATAAAGACATGGACATTGAAATACAAAATATGTGGAAATTGGAAACAAGTATCATACCATTGATAGTGGGTGCACTTGGAATGATAAAAAAATGGAACAAAACAACACATTGAAAGAATACCTGGAGACCCCAGTTTAAGAGATATACAAAAAATTGTCATGATAAGTACAGCTCACTCACTAAGGAGAACTTTGTCTATGATGATATGGGAGATAGAAAAAGAAATAAAATGTTTCCATAATAACACACTTCTACCTGCCTTAGGTCTTTCCGCAGACTTGGTAGGTCGTGTGACCATAGCAGCAATAATAATAATAATAATAATAATAATTTTACTAGGATCAGTAGTCAATCATTTGTTTAACGAAAACACCAGATCAATCTCTCTCGAAAACTATTTTCACTTTCCCTAGGGTTGTTTCTCCCCTCTCTCTCTTTTTTTCTCTCTCTCTCTCTCTTCTCTCTCGCTTCCTCTCTTTGATTTATAAAGCTGTCTCTTTCTTTCTCTCTTTGTCGGCTTTATCTCTTATTCCAGCATTTTGTGCTATATATATATATATATATATATATATACATATATATATACATATATATATATATATACATATATACATATATACATATATATATATATACATATATATATGTATATATATATGTATGTATATATATATATATATACATATATACATATATATATATATATATACATATATACATATATATATATATACATATATATATGTATATATATATATGTATATATATATGTATATATATATGTATATATGTATATATATATATATGTATATATGTATATATATGTATATATATATATGTATATATATATATATATATGTATATATATACATATATATATATATATACTGGGTGTCCCAAAATAATGTATACACATTTTAAATAATTGTAAACTTGGTGTGTATTATTTCAAAAATATAAATATACTAGCAGTATAGGCCGGCGTTGCTCGGGTGTAATGAAAGCTTTAAAACTAATCCATGGTCCTGGAGCTCAGACTCAGCCTCAAGAATATTTGTGTGAAGTTTGCTGAGAATCGGATAAAAATTGTGGACTTGTACAAAGGACATACAGACAGATAAACCGAGACACACACAAACATCTTGCCTTTTATATATATATATTATCGATTTTCTGCACTATTGTAAGAACTGTAACCTTGAAACTTCTGAATATCGTTTCTTATGTCTTTGTCTATGAGTGTATCAAATTTGATTAAAATCGAACCACTCTTTGTATAACACGATTTTTTTGATTATCGATTTTTGATATTTATCGAGGGTACCTCGACACAAAACGTATCTAAGAACACTCGCAGACGCTTATAGTACAACTGTGTAAATCTTCAAGAAAATCGGTTCAGCCGTTTCGGAGTCTATAGGTAACGGATACAGAGACACACAGACAGACACACACACAGACAAAGTTCCATTTCTAAATAAGTTTAGATTAGCAATTACGATTTTATTGTTTTTTTCACTGCATTTTGATTATATTTTAAATAATTATAAATCGCCAATAATTAAACTGTTTGTGCTTATTTTGCAGATTCAATCCCTGAGCATAATAATCACAGCCAATGTGTATACATTTTTGGGGACACCCTATATATATATATATATATATATATTACCGGCCATAATTATTACACCACCCTAGTGTTTTAAAAAACTGATGTATTTCATACTATCTTTTAGCATTTATTGACAAGTGAATAATTGTAAATAAATATCATCTTTCATGGTGGCTGTCTTTATGTTACAGTATCTACAACCACTCTGAAGATGGCTCATGTAACCCGAAAGCTTAGATCAAGGACCAGTGTAATAAAAAATATACAAATAAAAAAAATATACAAATTATTTTCACTAGAAATTAAAGCAAGAATAAGAGGTTTAGATCAGTTCCTGATTAAACATAACAGACATTCATTGTCAGTTATATTTAACAATATATATATATATAACATAATACGTAGAAATGTTAAACTAGTGGAAAGTAATAATCAAATTATACTCATTATATATTATAAAAAGCTTAAAACAATTGACCTCATAGTCTATAATAACCCAACAAGCACCAAACTAAATTCTCTACAAGAAACCAATGTAGTGTACCTATTTACATGTCCATTCAGAGATTGCATCTCTGATACTAATCAAAAACCTAGTACATATATTGGTTTTACTACAACCACGCTCTCTCGGAGACTTACATGTCATCTTTCTGATCAAAGTACTATTAAACAACATTTCTCTGAAAAACATAAACATGTAAATAATATCAGACAGATTTTGGTCAACAATACGGTGATCCTTACTCATACACACAGTAAAAGGAACCTGCAGATATTGGAGGCCATGTACATCAAATCTAAACAACCAACACTCAATAAAATCAACTTTAAAACAGGAAATAACATATTACATTGCATTTGACTACATGGTTTTGTTGTCATTTCGCGCTATCCCGCGGTGTGACGTCATAAAACCGCATCGCAAATTTAAGAACTGCGTTTATTGTTTTTGGTAACTATTGCCGTTGCCAAGCGGAGTTTTATGTCAACACAAAATAAAATCGTCGGTGATGGTGGATGTTATAATATTGCAGTCTAACCAACCTCTCTGAAGATGGCTCATGTGAGCCGAAAGCTTAGAAGAAAACCAATAAATAATTATCCAAATGTTGGAGAATTTTTGTCTTTATTTTCAACTGAAATTAAAGCAAAAATACGACGTTTAGAACGGCTCATGATTAAACATAATAGACATTATTGTCTCTTATATTTAACAGCATATGTTTAGAAAATTACTTGTTACCTCGATACACTATATATATATATATATATATATATATATATATTACCGTCAATAATTATTAGGCGACCCCAGTGTTTAAAAAAAATGATGTATTTTATACTATTTTTTAGTATTTATTGTCAAGTGAATAATTGTAAATGAAAATAGAATGGTTCTTTTGTTAATACCGCACAATAACATGTGCATCAAATGAATTTATAAATATTTAATAATTGTCTATATTGCAGTTTCATCAATGAAAGAATGAAGAGAATTTAGGGTGATTCGGACGAGTTCATCTTTGCTTCATTGACTTGTAAAATTTTGCAAAGTATAAATAACAAAAGAACCATTCTGTGTTCATTTAGAATTATCCACTTGACAATAAATACTAAAAATAGCATGAAATCCATCATTTCATTTAAAACTGTGCTGACCTAATAATTATGGCCTGCATATATATATATATATATATATATATATATATATATATATATATATATATATATATATATATACCGTTTTAAATTGATATGATCTGTAACATCAAGATTGGTGTATTTTTTTCAATGCTTCTTTTTCACAAGCAGGGTTTTTTTTATCGTAAAGTGCTCAATATCGTGGTGGAGATAGAGCGTTGATAGGTTAATTGCAAAGAACTTGTTATTTTTACTAATGAGTGAAGACATCATAACGGTATCCTCAGGAAACTTCGAAGTCAGCCTGAAACTGCTTAGTTAAATTCACAGATTCTTTGCATTTACACACACACACACACACACACACACACACACACATATATATATATATATATATATATATTCAAAAATTAGAGCACGAATATGTTATAATATCACTACAAAAGTATCTATTTTCTTTCGACACTACTTGTGTCTTATCAAGTGATGAGGTTTATTTCAAGTTGAAGGTTTTAAAACGTTAAAAACAAGCTCAACCCCCTTAATCAGGGAGGCATTGTTGCATAGACAGTGTGGACCAATCAGAATAAAGTAACTTCTAATTTGTAGAATGTGTGAGCAAACTCAAAAAACAATTTTGGGGGCCGTTAATATTAATATTTGATTAAATTGAGATCAGCATTATTAATCGACTATTAGATTCATTTTATTTTCATTGCGAATTTTAAATTCTAAGTTTAACATATTATTAGATTTAGATTAGATTATTATAAAGTTATTCATATATTAAACGCGGGAAAGACATGAACGCACACATATAAACCTACAAACATCCACATGTTGTCAAATAGACGAGTATATACACATACACTGACATACAGACACATATACAGATAAATATACGCACGCATATGTACATACAGAAATTTCAAAATTTTGTTTTTATCGACGTGTCAATTGGCCTGCTAAATTTTAAAGCTAGGTTTGGAAAACGACTGTAACGGCTACAATATTGGATACATGTAAGAACGAATTCGTAAGATGACAAGAGCCTTGAGTGAATGAGGTCAGGGCAGGCACAATCACATTTCAGTGCTTATATATATATATATATATATATATATATATATATATATATATATATATGGGGGGGGTAAATTTAACACCCATCTCATCAGCAAGACCAAAACATTACGGAAAAGTAAATTTATTTGTTTGTGTGTGTGTAAAAACAAAAGTAAGGACAGGTAAAAAAAGAAAGCGACAGATCATTGCTACCGGAACATGTTAGATTTGCCACGTGGTTGACAGTAACGAAAAGAGATACAATAAAATAAATTACAAATAAAAATAAGGAAGAAATGGCTCAAACAAAATTACGTTTTTTTCAAAGCCGTTGTTAAAGGGCCACGGATAATATTAATACCAAAATAACCTGGTCAATCATAACTTAAGTTAAGAATTAAAACGATAAAACAAGAAGCAATATAGATTTAACAAAGTGAAACTATTATATAATATAATTTAATTATACTGTGATTAAGAAGAAATGTAATAACTAATTTAAAGAAATTTAGTTTTAGATTAATTATTAGGATGTTTGAACTTAAATTTAAATCTCTGACGGCATTTGCTTATACATTAATTTCTTAAGTTCAAAAGCAAATTTTGCTAAAGATTTTTTAATTTTTTTTTTCAACGAAACATGGATTGCATTCATAGTAAAGGTTATTGGGGTACAGGCAGAACCTATTAATCTCACTATTGGGTTAGGTTCCTCTTCTTTCATTTCCCAGAATCTTCGGGAAAGAGAAGTTTGAAATTTTAAATTGGGGTTTGGAAAATTAGTGTTTATGGAAGTAGTAACGTTGTTTAAATTATCTCGACAGAATTCCAGTGTAAACTTGATAATTATTTTTGTTATTTTTGGAGGAGATGATGGCTTGTAGATCACTTGGTTAGACTTACATTTATCTTACAAAGGAAAAAAAAGTTGATGGACCCGTAATTGCAAGAGAGTATTATACCAATTTTAATTCTTTGAAATCTTTCTATAGTGGGAATTAGCAAATATACAAAGATAGAAAAGGGCGTAAGACAGGTATGTGTACTTTCACCGGATCTTTTCAACTTGTACAATGAGAATATTTTGAGGACCCTAGATGTCACGCCAGGATTTTTCAGGCTAGAATTTGAACAACATTAGATACGCAGACGACACAGTGCTGATTGCAGACACGGAAAGGAAACTGCAGGACCTCCTGCAGAAGATAGCTGAAGAGAGTGACAAGGAAGTGACAAATAAACTGCAAGGAAACCGAATGCATGGTCATTAGCAAAAAGAGCAGCCTAAAGTGCTAAATACAGATGTGGGGGTGTTAAAATAAGCCAGTCAGTTAAGTGCCATACGTGATACACGCTTGGGCGATCATGTCTCGAAAGAGACATGACTGACTGACAGAAGATTATCCCGCAGTAGGTTGCTATTGCTTTCTGCGGTAGACTGGTTGCCGACCAAGGCTATAGAACCCAATCTGTCCTGCTATTTAACCCATAACTGGAATAACTGCGGGATAATCTTCTGCCCAGTCAGTCATGTCTCTTTCGGGACATGATTGCCCAAGCGTGTATCGCGCATGGCACTTAACTGACTGACTGACATAGAGTGTTATTGGTATACAAATGTTTACTTACCAATTACGGAAATATTTCCCATTGTTAATTTTAGGTAGTCTACAGAATAAGGGGTTATAAACATATAATTTTTATTTTTCTACATATTCTCTACGTTTTAAACGGGTTTTAAAAATAACAAGTTGTCGTTAAATCCGCTTTTCTGGAGCGATTAATGATATAGCTTTTTTTTTTTGAATATCTTAAGGTTGGAAGGCAAACTGTTAATTTTGGTATTAACAGTATTAAGTATTTGTTTGATAATATTATTAGGGTGCTTGGAGTTAATGTTAATATAGCGGGGAATTTTGATTTTCTTTGAGGTAAGATTTGTAGGAATATGTGGTACAGTGGATATCGGCTAGGAACGAGAAATCGGGGAGCCGAGTTCGAATTCCAGTAGAATCCATTGTATTCACTTACGTGCAAATACCCTTGGGAAAGGTATTAATCCGTCTCTTCCTTCCAGTTATGGGTTAAATAGCAGGACAGATTGGGTTCTATAGCCTTGGTCGGCAACCAGTCTACCGCAGAAAGCAATGGCAACCTACTGCGGGATAATCTTCTGCCCAGTCAGTCATGTCTCCTTCGAGACATGATCGCCCAAGCGTGTATCACGTATGGCATTTTAACTGAACTGATGTCTCAATAGTTGACTAGTTTTAGGTAAGCGAAAGCTTCACTTTTAAATCCTAGAATTTTTTTATGGCTCACAGTAGTCAAAGGCCCAATTTTATTAGGGATTAACATAAGACCGTCATCACGAAATAAGTCAATTTGTTTGGGGTCTAAAATTCTACTTACAGTATCTAAAATATAAATATCTACTAGATCAGCAACACTGATGAAACATATGCCCCCATAGGAGTATCGAATTTGTTGTAGGACACTTTGGTCCAGGTGGAATGTTCTAAGATTAGAATCGACTTTCTAGCTGATAGAGTAATCTAAATTTCCTCATCGGTGTGGCTTACGGCCATATCACCGGTTCTCGCTCGATCACCGAAGTTAAGCAACGTTGAGCCCGGTCAGTACTTAGATGGGTGACTGCTTGGGAATACCAGGTGCTGTAAGCGTTTAGTGACGGACGTGCGTGCTTACGGCCATATCACGTTGAATACACCGGTTCTCGATCGATCACCGAAGTTAAGCAGCGTTGAGCTTGGTCAGTACTAAAATGGGTGACCGCTTGGGAATAGCAGGTGCTACTAAGCGTATAGTGACGGAGGTGCGTTGTGGTGCAGTGAATATCGGCTCGGAAAAATAAATCGGTGAGCCAAGTTCGAATTCCAGTTGAATACCCTGCATTCACTTAAGCACTGGTACCCTTGGGAAAGGTATTAATCCGTTCCTTCTCTCCAGTTATGGGTTAAATAACAAGAGTAGGACTTGGGGACCCTGCCCTTAAAAACAAATCCCAATGAATCTTATAAAACAAATCAAAACGATTTTCAGCATTAAAATGAAGGTTGATATGCTGGTTAAATAATCCAACCAACTTATCGGTGTCTTTAAAAAAGGTTTTTAGCGAAGTTAATACTGCAATTTTTGGAGATGGAATAATAAAAATGCATAATGTTAAATTAAAGAAAAGAAGTTTTAGTTTTCTCTTCAATATTGGTAAACCAATTAATGGTATCGGAAGAATCATTCCAGAGATTGGGGCTGGGAATAGTTCCTCAGTTATTCTTTTGATAATTCCCCTAGAGATTAACCCTAAGTCACTTTTAGTAGGATTAATTAACCTGGTTCATAATTCATGATAAAAGTTAGGTTTGTGGTATTAAAATAAAAAATTAGCGTCTTTAGTAAAGATTTTTCCTACCTTATCAGTTATATTTGGTTTGCTAGCGAAATTGGCGGGATCACGGTCGATTTCCAAAATTATGTTGTCGTTTCTATATATATATATAACGGTCTTTATTATAATAGAGACAATTGATTAGCATATTGCTAGTGGTTGATTATTATTATTATTATTATTATTATTATTATATTTGCATGTTTATTATTATTATTATATGCGTTAAGTGTTTGTTATTTGTAAATTTGGTTATTATTTACTTCTTTAATTATATTTTTGTTTATTTTTTCATGTAATGTATATGTGCGTAATTTTCATGGTAGTATTTTATAAAAGGTAGATAAATAGATAGATAGATAGATAGATAGATAGATAGATAGATAGATAGATATGAAAAGACTGAGATAGATAGATATGAACAGACGGAGATAGATAGATAGATAGATAGATAGATAGATAGATAGATAGATATGAAAAGACTGAGATAGATAGCTAGATATGAACAGACGGAGATAGATAGATAGATAGATAGATAGATAGATAGATAGATAGATAGATAGATATGGACAGACTGAGATAGATATATATGAACAGACTGAGATAGATAGATAGATAGATAGATAGATAGATAGATAGATAGATAGATATTAACAGACTGAGATAGATAGATAGATATGAACAGACGGAGATAGATAGATAGATAGATAGATAGATAGATAGATAGATATGAACAGACGGAGATAGATAGATAGATAGATAGATAGATAGATAGATAGATAGATAGATAGATAGATAGATATGAACAGACTGAGATAGATATGAACAGACTGAGATAGATAGATAGATAGATAGATAGATAGATAGATAGATAGATAGATAGATAGATATTAACAGACTGAGATAGATAGATAGATAGATAGATAGATAGATAGATAGATAGATAGAACTGGAATGTAATTTGATTAAAAGACGTCCGTATAGTTAATATTTCTATATTTTTTAAATCAAAAAGCCGTTTATTTGTCCAATTACGATATCCTGTGAAACGACTCCCTGCACATTCACAATTGTAGACCATTTGTCCGTTCCCAGTTGCTATTGATAATTCAGACATATTTACACATGCCTGATACTCACCGAATTAAATTTTTCTTTTACGTTTCCTCAGTCGCCCAATCTTTTTTTCCTATTCTATTTTATATCTTTTCTACTCAACCTTCCCTTCTATTCCGATTGTTTAAAATACACGAGATCATTTTGTAGCGACTCCGCCCTAACCCTCTGCTCTCAGCCGGAGATTTGTCACTTCGACTTGACTACGCACATTTCGCCGGCTCCATCTTCAATCCTTTTGCGATGAAGTTCAAAACTGCCAACCCGACCGCATTCGCCTCGCCACCTGAATGATGCGACAAGCAAAAGCCGCCTTGTGAGCAAGCAATGCTCGACGGATTTTATCCAGACAGCTATGAATGACATATGCTCCTGTCCCATGGAGCCAGCGTCAGGTTGGCAAGCGCGCCAAATTCCTGACTATCGTCTGCGTCCCTCTAATGTGATAGCTTCCGCTTCCGTGTTTCTCCTGTCTGCCTTATTTACTAGCCGACTTTCTTCCGCCATATTTCACATCCGGCTTATTGTGAGTAAAATTGTTTGGTTGAAATGGTACCACACACACACACACACACACACACACACACACACACACACACACACACACACACATATGCATATACACATACATACATCTAATTTTTTGAGGGGTGCGGGTGTAGTTTTCTTTTTTTCTTAATAGTTTTCTTTATATCCGTCCGACAATCTATGTCGTACGACTTACTTTATACAGTCGGAAATATTTTCTCGAAATGTTTTATTCATATTCAAAACTTCTGATTCTATTTCTCTCCATCTTGAAGTCATATTTTTTTAGTCTGACTCCTTTTCTTATCACACATTTTGTCTAAATGTTTAATTCCTATCTGATATTTGCTTAATGTTTTCCTCTTCGTGGTAATTCTAGTAGTCTAACGTTCTCTTTATAGTTTTCGACAATCTTGTGAAAAAAAAAAAAAAAAAAAAAAAAGATCGAATTTACCCCAAAAGAATCCTTTAAAGTCACTAAGATACAAGGGGTTAAAAAACAAAAATTGTTAACAAGCGGGAACAACAGAAGTTTATTTAGAAAGACTAGATAATGATTGGGTTTGCTTTTAAATGTTTGAAGATCAAAGTTGGCTGGAAAGCAAGAAGCCGGAAGAGAGTTCCATAAGGGAGAACTGTGAAAACAGAAACTGTTAGGTCCCAACTAGCCAATTCAGTTATAAATTGATGAGACCTACTTGCCAATTTAGTACTGCGCTTACATTCATAAAGTCTAGATACCATAGCGAAGAGTACATACGAAAAATTCCCATGAAAATATTTATAGATAAAGACACGGAGAAGTTACGTTAGTGGAAAACTGACTGAAGCCGAGATGGCAGGTCAGGACCAATAATATTGCTGATTCTTCTTTGGCTTTTATCAAGATTCTCTAAATAGATATCAGGAAGACCATTGACGAAGACCAGAAAGAGAGTAGGAAATAGTATCGAGCCTTGAGGGACAGCCTCACTCGTGTGAAAGGATCTGGAAGCTCGCCAGTTCAAAATGAATTAATTTCACCATTCGATTAAAACGATTGGATTAAGTCAAACAATCATCAGGAAATTTGCTTCCCTAAATGCTGTATTCCCTTTTTATTTCGGGGGAAATTACCTGAAAAAATAAAACAATGATATATTCTCAAACATAAAAATTCAGATATAAAAAATTAATAATTGTAGACTCTCAGCAATAGGAAACCTTGTGTGACACTATCTTCTGCAGGGATACTTCCCTTCTTCCGCGGGGATACTTTCCCTTCTCCCGCGGGGATACTTTCCCTTGTTTGGTTTAATACAACGGAGAGACAGAGAAATTTATATTGGCAATATTATTAATGCTTTATTGCAATAGGCGATTGGAGCTTATGTAAAAAAAGAATAATTTAATACTATCAAATACTTGTAAAATATGGGGAATAGAAAAATCAACTATTTTTACTGTCATGTACTTCTAAAATCCGGGGAATAATTTAGACTCTCAGCAATAGGATTCCTTGATCCATTAATATGATTTAATCAAGATAACTGGAGACTACCGGCAGCGCATATGATTTTTTTTAATCATTTCACCCCGAGCAAGGCAGAAATGCCACTGATGAGCTGGGGGCTACATAACTGTAAAAAGATTAATTAGAAAAGAGTGAGGAGTACAAACTAGTTAGAAAGGAGCAATAGAAAGCTGAGAAAGGTGCGATGACAGATACATAGGTGGAGAGAAAGGGAAGGTTATACTGGGGTGGGGAGAGAGCTAGAGTCTAGTGGTTAGTAGATGAGTACTGACTTTGCATTTAAATTTCTGGAGGTTGTAGTCGTCAGGAAAGCAAGAATATGGGAGCGAGTTCCACAAGCGGGAAGTGCGAGAAAAGAAGCTGCAGGAGTAGAATTGTCATCTGTATTTGGTTAACCTGACTGTGCATGGGTGGAACCCAGATGCCATCTGGTTGCACGAGTAAACACCTGTTGAGGAGGCACCAGTGACTTTAAGTTCGTCCGAGCAGAAGCCATGAAAGTATTTATAGAACAGACAAAGGGAGGCCACATCAAATACTTGTAAAATATGGGAAATAGAAAAATCAACTATTTTTTCTGTCATGTACTTCTAAAATCCGGGGAATAATTTAGACTCTCAGCAATGGGAATCCTTGATCCATTAATATGATTTAATCAAGATAACTGGAGACTACCGGCAGCGCATATGATTTTTTTTTAATCATTTCACCCCGAGCAAGGCAGAAATGCCACTGATGAGCTGGGGGCTACATAACTGTAAAAAGATTAATTAGAAAAGAGTGAGGAGTACAAACTAGTTAGAAAGGAGCAATAGAAAGCTGAGAAAGGTGCGATGACAGATACATAGGTGGAGAGAAAGGGAAGGTTATACTGGGGTGGGGAGAGAGCTAGAGTCTAGTGGTTAGTAGATGAGTACTGACTTTGCATTTAAATTTCTGGAGGTTGTAGTCGTCAGGAAAGCAAGAATATGGGAGCGAGTTCCACAAGCGGGAAGTGCAAGAAAAGAAGCTGCAGGAGTAGAATTGTCATCTGTATTTGGTTAACCTGACTGTGCATGGGTGGAACCCAGATGCCATCTGGTTGCACGAGTAAACACCTGTTGAGGAGGCACCAGTGACTTTAAGTTCGTCCGAGCAGAAGCCATGAAAGTATTTATAGAACAGACAAAGGGAGGCCACATCAAATACTTGTAAAATATGGGAAATAGAAAAATCAACTATTTTTTCTGTCATGTACTTCTAAAATCCGGGGAATAATTTAGACTCTCAGCAATAGGAATCCTTGATCCATTAATATGATCTAATCAAGATAACTGGAGACTACAGGTAGCGCATATGATTCTAGAAATCTGATAGTAAGAGATTGTTAGGACCGTTAAGACGTGAATAAACTCGACTGGAATTCGAACAGCACTCCAATTCTTCAATCTGACCCGCTATCCATTGCTAGAAGGCGCCACAATTATAGTTTCTAGAATAATTTGAAACACAACCGTTACAATTCACTCAATAACTGTCAAAATAATACAATATAGCTTACTACTCTAGTCGAGCCAAAACACAAAATAGATGACCTGAAAATTGCGTTGAAGTATAAAATATACTCCCCTGCTTTGTTTTTACCTCAATACCCACTTTCATATTTACAATCGCTCTATCTCTAATACTGACCACTTTTCTCCATAAATATAACATACTTTAAAACTATGATTTTATCATATATATAAACAGTAGCTACTCCGGCATTTCCGCACCGCTAATTCGATAATGAATTGGAGCACCCTAGCTATTGGGCGTGTTTATACGCGCTAAAAAGCCTGCACCGCTAATTCGATAATGAATTGGAGCACTCTAGCTATTGGGCGTGTTTATACGCGCTAAAAAGCCTGCCTTCTTCTACCGGACGCTCGTGGCCTAGGGGTAGAACCGGTCGGGTTTCCATCCTGGGTTAGGAAGCGACCGGAGTCTAAACCGTACTGTTGAGCTGTAATACAGCGAAACAGATCTGTCTGCGGATGACTATAGTATATATATATATATATATATATATATATATATATATATATATATATATATATAGTCGTCTTCATTTGGTATAATAGTTTTGTACCTTTAACCATCCCCAAAGAAAAAATCTCACAGGGTGTTAAGCTAGGATTCATAGCTAGAGAGTCCTGGCTTAACACTCTGTAGAACGAACGTTGTGGGCTTTTAATTTTGCTGTAAACTCGGCCTTGTTCTCACACGCTTTCCACTTCCGTCAAATGTCCATGGCCATTGTCCTCTTGAACCCAAACCAGGCCATCATTCCTGCATGTTTCTTCTCGACTCGAAAAGAAGCTACTACCACTGGTCTTCGCTCATATTCCATCCTGGAAAAGGGTACAACGAAACACGTATGTTTTCAAACTGTCGGGTCTCTGCATATACAACTTCTTTTTTTATCGCCTATTTCGTTTTCTTTTTGTCAAGTGTCGGATTTTGCTGCAACACCCTGTATTTTGTTCCTAACAGAAGAATATTTCACTGCCTGATGAAGTACTAACAAGTAGAACCGAAACACGACAGCTGTTGTGTTGCAGTAGACTATGCTTTTATTATAAACATTCATAATATAAACATTACTATATATATATATATATATATATATATATATATATATATATATATATATATTATAAATTATGTTTTAGAACATGTACATAATTTTTTCTATATATGTCCTCTACACTCATATGTTTGTTTCAACGTTGGGTGTCCAACGTTTCATCAGGAGGAATAGGCAAGAACTGAAATCATCTGCTGTCTATATTTGGTTCATCGTTGTTGTGGGGGGTTGGTTGGGGTTATTGATAATGAAGGGAATGTGTCTTCCGTGTTGACCGTTAGACTTTTGAAGAACTTGGTGTGTAAGTGCTAAATTGTTGATTAATGGCATTTTCTTTTGGAATGTACGTTTTTATCGGTCGGACATATCTTTTGGTTAGAATTTTGAAGAAAGTGGTGTGTGGAGGGGTTTGATTACTTGGTCAGTTTTGCGTGTTTGTGTGTTTTTTTTGTGATTGGGGAACTTATCTTGTTTGTTGACCTTAAGAATTTTTCTCTTTCATTTAGTAGCGAGGCTGTCTTCCTCGGAGTTCCTTAGATAGACGTGATAGGGATGGGCTGTTTTTTCTTGTTTATTTTTTTTTAATTTAGATTTTTTCAGTACGGAATATTTTTGTATTTTATTTTCGTTTTTTATATTTTTATTTTAGCGGGATAGAGGTGTCCATTCAAGTGTGGCGCACCATTGTACCAAGGCAAAGTTATTTCCAAAAAATCCAAACTTGTATTTTTTAGGAAGTAAATGCAAATTTGTATTTTATCAGTTTTTTATAATTTATCTAAATTTGTATATTTTAATCTTAATTTTGGATTTAGGGGATCGATTTGTTTTTCTTTAATTTTTAATTTTTCATAGATTATAGTTTGGGAGCCTGTTTATTTCTTTTAATTTTACATTTTATTTATTTAGATGTTTTTGTGGGTATTATTCCTTACTTTAAGGATTTATTAGATCGACTTTTTCTATAGCATTTTTTATCTTTTATAATAAGAATCAAACTCCTAGTATTTCCTAGCATGATTGTAGGGTTAGGTCCCTAATGTGGTTGCAGTTTACTGTGATTTCGTGCCTCTGGTTTAAAAGCTTGTTACTATTTATATATTTAAGGATCTCTATTTTTTCTTGAAGGCAATGAAAACATGGTTCTTTTATAGATTTTGCTGTTCTTGCTCTTTGAGGATTTTCCATTTAACCTTAGGTGTTTTATTTTCGTCTTTTAATTTCCAAAAGTATTTAGAGAGAGGCGTCATGTTTTGTTTTTCTTTGTTATTGAAGAATGAGAGGTGATTGTAAAAGCGCTTTTTAAATACGTTCATGGTATTCCCAATATATATTTTTTCATCTTTAGGATTTTCTATGGATGAAATCGAACACATATATATCAGAGATTTCGTCAGACATTTATTGGCCATGGGGCATTGGTTGGGGTTTCTACAGTTACAGAGGTTGTTATTACGGGACGGACTTGTGTTAGTGCTGGATTTATTTTTGCTGTGTATTTTTAATATTTTTGTGTTATGCATTTTGATTATTTTTTCTAGTTTATTGGAACAGCTATAACTTAATTTTATGGTATTTTTATTGAAGATTTTGTTCAGAGGGTTATTTTTGGTAAAGTGCTTCTCTATTAATTTAAGAAGTTTATGCCCCAGCTTGAAGTTAACTGATTGATTGAATGGAGCGTTATACCATATTATTTTCCTGTTTCTATTTTTGCTTTTGGGACTTTTGAACCTTTCCATAAAGCTGACTTTTGATGATTTATACCTGCTTTCATTAAGGATTATATTATAAATTACCTTGTGCTTATCAAATATCTCTTTACTGGATGATTGTGTGTTAATGCGACGTTCTACCGATGATGGGATGTGCTTAATAATGGATGGTGGGTGATTAGAGTTGGGGTTAATATATATTGGGTTAGCGTTGTTTTTCATGTAAGGTTGGAAAGTGTTCGATACTAGGTCTAATGTTATGTCTAGGAAGTCTACTTGCTTGATATTGTGGTTAATCCCTACGTTAAGGCCAAAGGATTTAAAGACTCTTCGGATTAATTTTCTGGTTTTATCAACCTTACCTCCAGTATATATATATATATATATATATATATATATATATATATATATATATATATCCGAGTGAATACAGAACGAAGAAAGAATTTTTACAACGTCCAAGACATTAATTTAAAACAGTGCTCGATATATAATACATAGAGCTGTGAATATTTATTATAAATTATATTTTAGAACATGTACATAATTTTTTTTATATATAAAAATATATATATATAAAATAAATTATGTAGATGTTCTAAAATATAATATATATATATATATATATATATATATATATATATATATATATATACCGGCCATAATTATTAGGCAACTTCAGTGTTCTAAAAAATGATGTATTTCATACTATTTTTTAGTATTTATTGCCAAGTAAATATTTGGAAATGAAAATAGAGTGGTTCTTTTGTTAATACTGCCCAATAACATGTGCATCAAATAACTTTATAAATATTTAATAATTACCTATATTGCAGTCTCATCAAGGAAAGAATGAAGAAAATTTAGGATGTTTCAGACGAGTTCATCTTTGCTTCCTTGCCTTGTAAAATTTTGCAAAGTAAAAATAACAAAAGAGCCATTCTATTTTCATTTAGAATTATCCACTTAAAAATTGTATGAAATACATCATTTGTTTTAAAAAAACGGGGGTGGCCTAATAATTATAATATATATATATATATATATATATATATATATATATATATATATATATGCACTATCGGTCATAATTATTTGGCCACCTCCGTTTATATATATATATATATATATATATATATATATATATATTTTGGTCTAATAAGTATGGAGCATTCTTTAAAAGAGTAAATTTTATATATTATACTTCGAATTATGTTTCGATCTTAAATATGCCACAAAGAGTTGTTAAAACGTAAAACAATTGACAATTTTTTTTAAGTAAAAATACTTAATCGTTTAACGCAGTAGTGAGTCGTTGTATATGATGGTCTTTCTTGGTGAAATGATTTGCGCTAAAAGACTTATGTTCTAAATTACTCACACGAAATAAGAAAATACATCAAAACTTTAAAAATATATTTATCGATCAATGCCTTTGATGTGGATATTGATTAACTTTATCGTATTTTTTTTTTACTTTGTTTACATATATATATATATATTCAGGGTGTATGTATACACTTTACATTTCTTTAAAAATGTTATTAGATTTAAATTTATTTGTTACAATCATATTTTTTCAAAATTGTTTATGTACATTTGTTTAATATCTTACTTACATATTTTTTTTTAGAAAAGTTTAATCTCTTAAGTGCTCAAAATGTCCTCCTTCAACATTTCAGGTTCTGGGCATGACAGTAAACTGCATCTGGCAGCAAGGCCTCTGATTGGGAGGTTGTGAGGAGCATGGAACCACCTCTTAATTGCTGTTGTTCTCAAGTTCACCCTGACCCGGAGTGGTAGCACCTGTTAGGGTCCCAGCATATAGTTAATCCCCGCAAACTGGAGTCAAAACACTATGAAAGTATAAAAATACCTTTTTATAGAAATATATACATAAAAATAGATTTTTATAGAAAAATATATATTTTTGAAGGAAAAATATTACCAACAATCAGTCAGTTAAGTGCCATACGTGAAACACGCTTAGGCGATCATGTCTCGAAAAAGACATGACTGACTGGGCAGAAGATTATCCCGCAGTAGGTTGCCATTGCTTTCTGCGGTAGACTGGTTGCCGACCAAGGCTATAGAACCCAATCTGTTCTGTTATTTAACCCATAACTGGAGGGAAGAGACGGATTAATACCTTTCCCAAGGATATTTGCGCGTAAGTGAATGCAATGAATTCAACTGGAATTCGAACTCGGCTCCCCGATTTCTCGTTCCGAACCGATATCCACTGGACTACAGCGTACATCCATTACCAACAATACATTTCTGAAAAAAAATTATAACCATAACACATTTTTGAAGGAAAAATTATTCGCAGCAAAACATTTTTCAGTACAAAACTAGAAGACATTTTCAGTTTTCTAAAATAAAAAAGAGTAAAAAACAAAAAAAAAAACTTTTGTTAAAATCTGACTAAATCAACCTTCGCACTATAAAATAACATTAAAAAAATCTTTAAAAGCTCTCTTTTCGGGCAAAAAATAATTCACAGATTGATATGCCGTTAAACAAAACTCAAACTCACACTCAAACTCAACATTTTAATTTTTCTCAGTTATTTTCAGAATATTATGATGTACAGCATGACACAAATAGCGATCTGCAATAATTTCAAAAAATCTCTTCTGAGATGTACTATTTGAATTCGTTCACTGGGGATTTCTCTCATAAAAACTGTTCTTTACTACACTCCCAACAAAAAAAAAGGAAATCAATTGGTGAACGTGTGAACAAATACTGTGAAAAGTTTTACTTAAGGTAGTCCCTTTCTGCCAAAACCTAACGGGGAAGTGCTCTATCTTGCTAAAAAAAAAACTACTCGAGGAACTTAGCTCTGGTTCCGAGCTGTGGAAAATGTTTAACGCCCTCTTGAATTTCTTTATCGGACTAAAATAATGACTGAATTCATGTCGTGCTATGCAGCTCTGCCCTCTTAGCAACTGGTTTTTGTAAACACCTCTTTCCGCTTAGCCACCAGCTGAAAACCTCAGACCAACAGAGTATCTCGTTTCATCATTTATTTCGTGACTTTTCTTGCAATGAAGTTTTTAATTCAATACACTCACACTTATACATCTACTTAATAACAATTATAAATACATATATTATGCACAGTATATATATATATATATATATATATATATATATATATATAGTGTGCATAAAATATATATATATATATATATATATTTTAACCAGTTATTGGTCAGAATTAAATTAGACCAGTATACAGTATTATTAAAAAGTGTTCAATACAAATATAATGTAGAGCTTTTACATATTTTAATTTGGAATTCAGCCAATTACGTAAGTTTGGTTTCAATTTTTCGGTATCTTTTCGAATTCCAGTTGAATTCATTGCATTCACTTACGCGCGAATACGCTTGGGAAATATATTAATCTGTCTCTTCCTTCCAGTTATGGGTTAAATAACAGGACAGATTTTGTTCTATAGCCTTGGCTGGCAACCAGTCTACCTCAGAAAGCAATGGTAACCCACTGCTGGATAATCTTCTGCCTAGACATGATCGCCCAAGCGTGTTTCACGTATGGCACTTAACTGACTTATAGCAACTGATTCGCCAACGATTTTTTTCAAACATACAACAAAGATTTTCAGAACACACAACTGGAAATTTAAAATAACTGGAATTTTAAAATAAGAGAGGGGCCATTCAAGAATTGTAAACACTTTCATTCGAGTTTGTTTGATCCTAATATATATTTTCTATGTTTACATCCAAACAGATCATTAATTTCGTAACTTTTCTTGTTCTGGAAATAATAATATCGCAAATTGTTCTTCTTGGCACAGACATTAACACCGTTGTAAGGGCTGTCTCCTTTTTTTTATATGCGTCATCTTATGTCAGGGTCTTTGCCGTATTTTCTTTCAATTTTCACATGTGGTTAGTCACTTTGGTACAATTTTTAAGGCTTTCTGGCTTGAAAGTAAACTTGTAATTATACTAAGGATTTTTTAAATTTCTTTCAGTACATCCTATATATATTTTTCTTTGTCTATTTCTGTCGTGTAGTTCTGCTTTGTAAATAACTCCTTCTGTTTTGAAATGTTAGTTATTTTAAACTTCTAATTGCGAGTTCTAAAAATCCCTGTTGTAAGTTTGAAAAATAAACAAGCAAACAAAAAACGTTGGAGAATCAGTTGATATAAAACGCCTGAAGACACCGACAGGTTGAAACCAAAGTTGCGCAATCGACTAACTTCCAGATGAATCTATCTATCTATCTATCTATCTATCTATCTATCTATCTATCTATCTATCTATCTATCTATCTATCTATCTATCTATCTATCCTATTCCTTTAATCTATCTATCTATCTATCTATCTATCTATCTATCTATCTATCTCAGTCTGTTCATATCTATCTATCTATCTATCTATCTATCTATCTATCTATCTATCTATCTATCTATCTATCAGTATTTTTATGTATATCCCAAATGGGTAAAAATATAGGAAAAAAGAATTTAAGTTTTGAAAATCGAAAAAACTGTGAAACTGGTAAAGTTGCTCTAAATAAATATTCCTAAAGACTTCTGTTGCATTTTCAACTTCTCTCTCTCTTTCTCTCTCTCTCCCACTCTCTCTCTCTCTCTCTACATATATATATATATATATATATATATATATATATATATATATATATAAATGAATATTTACGAAAAACGAAAAATTGTATTTAAAAGGCTTAATTCAGCTTGGTTTACTGTGAAATCATTCATGGTCGAGTGGTTTAGACGCATCAGATCAATTGTTGGCTTCCTCTATACTATTAGAGATCGCAGGTTTAAATCCTGTCGAATGACACAGTTTCCTAGCAAAATTTCCCAATAATTTTTTCAGGCTGCTATATATATATAAACAGAATATATATATATATATATATATATATATATATATATATATTAATATACGTAATTACAATAAAGCAGCACTAATTATTAAAAACTAATATATATATATATATAAATACACACACACACACACACACACACACACACACACATATATATATATATATGTTTATATAAAAAATATTTACTCAAATACGAATATGTATTAAAAATAATGTTGAAACAAATAAATTATATATATATATATATATATATATATATTGTTGGGGTGTATCATATTGAATATCTGCAGCAAAGAATCGATGGTATTTATGGAGTAGCATATATATATATATATATATATATATATATATATATATTAGAACACTTCTTTATCGCTTAACACCCGCCTCCAGACGTTCGTTTCACACAGTCCAGCGAAAATCTCAAAATTTGCCAAAAATTTCTAAGGCGCTCTTTGGTTAACGCTTTTTGCTCATTAAGTGAGTTTTGCGTTGTTAACAAATAGATAAAATTGAAAAACATAAATCAAATTAGATAAAAAAAGTAAATAAAAATAAATATATCACCCACCAAAATTGGCACCCCACCCGCAAAACAAAACAACAAAACAAAGATACAGGCGGTAAGTTAGAATTTGATGGCAGATATTAAAAAATACATTACGAAGTCGTTGAGAGAGAAAGAAGTTAGAAAAATCAGTCATATATAAATAAGAAAACATTGTCTAATTTCTTAGTCTTCATTTCTAAATGCATATCAGAAAGACAAAGTATTTTATTGAAACTGTCAAGAAATGAAAAACAAAGTTTTCGATATTAAAGATAACAAAAATAAAAAACATTCCACCGTCAAATTGAAAAAAAATGTTTAAAAGATCAAGATTAAGGTAGTCCTCGAGCCACAAGATTAGCAACTAGGTCCCACCCTTTTACTGTAAAGCCAATAAATTGTAAACGCAAATTCGACTCCAGCAGCTTCTTTTCTCGAACTTCCCGCCTGTGGAACTTTCTTCCGCATACTTGCTTTCCTGACAGTTACAGTCTCCAAGAATTTAAATGTAAAGTCAATAGTTATCTGCTGTCACACTAACTTACACCCTCTCTCTCATGCTTTTCTAAATCCACCCCACTCTCATCAGTAATCTCTTCCCTCTCTTACTCTTATCCTGACACCCCCTGCAACCTCTCACTCCTCATAACATTCCTCTTCGTCCACCCCACTCTCATCAGTAATCTCTTCCCTCTCCTACTCTCTTCCTGACACCCCCCCCTGCAACCTCTCACTTCTAATAACATTTCTCCTCGTCCACCCCACTCTCATCAGTAATCTCTTCCCTCTCCTACTCACTTCCTGACCCCCCCTGCAACCTCTCACTTCTAATAACATTTCTCCTCGTCCACCCCACTCTCATCAGTAATCTCTTCCCTCTCCTACTCTCTTTCTGACACCCCCTGCAACCTCTCACTTCTAATAACATTTCTCCTCGTCCACCCCACTCTCATCAGTGATCTCTTCCCTCTCCTACTCTCTTCCTGACACCCCCCTGCAACCTCTCACTCCTCATAACATTCCTCCTCGTCCACCCCACTCTCATTAGTACTTTCTTCCCTCTCCTACTCTCTTTCTGACACCCCCTGCAACCTCTCACTTCTAATAACATTTCTCCTCGTCCACCCCACTCTCATCAGTAATCTCTTCCCTCTCCTACTCTCTTCCTGACACCCCCTGCAACCTCTCACTCCTCATAACATTCCTCCTCGTCCACCCTACTCTCATCAGTAATCTCTTCCCTCTCCTACTCTCTTACTGTCACCCCCTGCAACCTCTCACTCATAACATTCCTCCTATGTAATCCCCTGCACAACAGTGGCAGTAAAATTCCTTGCTTAGGGCGACACACACACACACAAAAAAAGAAGACTTTCCCGTATGCAAAAGAGACACCTCTAAGTGCTAATTACATATTGGGGACGCCAATATCTAGCAAACACAGGTATTTAACTATCTGGGCAAAGTAGTCAAAGACGAAAATATAATAATGACATTTCGCACGATCAAAACGGAATAGTCCATTATTTAGGAGATGTTAATCACTTTTTTTTCTTTTTTTCTCTGTCACCTCTAGGTGGTGTAATGGTTAGCAAGCTTGTCTCGTTAGGGTCATCAGTAATGAGTTCGATCTTCACTTTCGGTCACATGCTACATCTAAGCGGCGCTCAGAAAATCAACTATCTTCCCTTCTTTCTCTCTGTCTTTCTTTCATTTTTCCACTGAAACCAAGTAGTGGCATTTACTATTTGATTTGATTAACTTTAAGAAAGAATTGCCATAGCAATCATAATTATGCATGTCAGTGATTATTTAAAGACGTAAGAGGGTACAAAACATTGGAGTAGATAGATCTAGCTATTTATTGGAGTAGATAGATCTATCTATCGCCCGGTTCCCACTCCACCCACGTCTATTGAACAGGTTAAGATGCTCATCCCTTGTTCCCTGTTTAGGATGTGGTTTTCGGCTTTCTCTTTTCCAATCTTCTCACTTTGTTTTCTTTTTTTTCAATTCGAGTAGATAGAGCTATCTATCGCCCGGTTCACACTCCACCAACGTCTATTAAACAGGTTAAGAGGCTCATCCCTTGTTCCCTGTTTAGGATGTGGTTTTCGGCTTTCTCTTTTCAAATCTCACTTTTTTTTTTCAATTCGAGTTGATAGATCTATCTATCGCCCGGTTCACACTCCACTCACGTCTATTGAACAGGTTAAGAGGCTCATCCCTTTTTCCCTGTTTAGGATGTGGTTTCCGGCTTTCTCTTTTCAAATCTTCTCACTTTTTTTTTCAATTGGAGTAGATAGATCTATCTATCGCCCGGTTCACCACTCCACTCACGTCTATTGAACAGGTTAAGAGGCTCATCCCTTTTTCCCTGTTTAGGATGTGGTTTCCGGCTTTCTCTTTTCAAATCTTCTCACTTTTTTTTTTCAATTGGAGTAGATAGATCTATCTATCGCCCGGTTCACACTCCACCCACGTCTATTGAACAGGTTAAGAGGCTCATCCCTTTTTCCCTGTTTAGGATGTGGTTTCCGGCTTTCTCTTTACCAATCTTCTCACTGTGTTTTTTTTTTCAATTGGAGTAGATAGATCTATATATCGCCCGGTTCACACTCCACCCACGTCTATTGAACAGGTTAAGAGGCTCATCCCTTGTTCCCTGTTTAGGATGTGGTTTCCGGCTTTCTCTTTTCCAATCTTCTCACTTTGTTTTTTTTTTCAATTGGAGTAGATAGACTAAACTATCGCCCGGTTCACACTCCATCCACGTCTATTGAACAGGTTAAGAGGCTCATCCCTTGTTCCCTGTTTAGGATGTGGTTTCCGGCTTTCTCTTTTCCAATCTTCTCACTATTACGTAGCCCCCTGCACATCAGTGGCGTTACCGCCTTGCTCGGTGTGATACGATTAAAAAAAAAAAACTTTTAAAAATGATGTAGTTCGATATATAGAAGAAAATTGCATTTAAAAAAACAAACAAAATTGAATACGTAAGTAATTGCTTGGAAAATGAAGAAAGAAACTCATTTTGGAAAGAAAAGAAAAGAAAACTTAATTTAGAAGTAAAAATGGAAAGTGAGATGATAAAAATTGGAAAACGAAAAAATATTGGGTATTAAACCAAATAATAACCGAGAAAAATACGTGTTTACTGTACAATTTCGCTCGGGAGCGAATTACACTTATTTATGGAGAGAAGTAAACAGGGTTTCTTTTTTTAAATATTTTTTGTCTACATTTTTTTGTTTAATTTACTTTTTTTTCTTTTCAAATTTGTGTCTGTCGCATTGAGGGTTAATTTAATAAAGGTGAAATTTTCTTAAACTCAGAGGAGATGAAAATTGTTGAGAATGGGTTATTTTGAAGAGAAAATAAAATTTAACACCAATAAATAGAGATTAAATTTGGAGATATGATGAAATATTTTGAGTTAGAAAAGGTTTTGTTCAAATTAAAAAAAAATTTTGCAAGATGGTAATTTTCTAAGTGTAGCATAGATGTGGTACAAGGCCGAAAGTACCCAATGAGGATCAAATTCATTCTTTTTCGACTTCTTTTATGTGCCATATCCCTTCAAGGCGTGGGCAATCACTGTCCTCCACAACTTTTTTCTCTTGTAGCTCTTAATATATTTTGTCTTGTTATTTCTCTCAAACACTACTCTGCTATTTGTTCGCTTAACCCCTTAAGTATGTCACTATGCCTTCCCCTGGTTCTCTTTACCTCTATTCGCTCTGTAAGTATCAGATTCTCCAAGCCCTCCTTCCTCATTCCATATTCATAAAACTTTAGCCGCCTGATTATGATGTTAAGTATGAATTTCCTTTTCATTTGCATTCTCTTCAAAACCTTCTCGTTGCTCACATGTTCGGTTAATAATATCCTCAATATCCTTCTGTAGATCCACATCTCTGTTACTTCGAGTTTTTTCTTCATCTTTTACGAGATTGTCCAGCATTCGCTGCCATATAAGATGACAGATATCACTTAACGGTTCAGTGCCATTTTTTTGTTTTTATTGCTTCGACTCTCCTTCATCTTTGAGGAGATTGTCCAGCATTTACTGCCATATAGGAGGACAGATATCACGTAACAGTCCAGTACTCATTTCTTTGTATCAGTTGCTCCGAATCTCTCCATCTTTGAGGAGATAGTCCAGCATTCACTGCCATATAGGAGGACAGATATGACGTAACAGTCCAGTAATTTTTTCTTTGTTCATTAAATCGTACTTGATCTAGCGATACGGGTTTCTAACTGTGAAAACAAGTTAAAGTACTCCTAAAAATTTTCTTATCATTGCTTAGACGTTGCACAACGCTGAATGTGTGAGGCACCCATTGAACACCTAGCTCACTGTTTACTCATAATTGATCCAGCGAGACAAGCTTGTTAACCATTGTTAACCATTGTACACCATTTCGAAGAGCAAAAAAAAAAAAATTATTTTCTAAGTATAACTTAAGTGTGACACAAGGCCGAATGTATTTTCTAGCTGATTTAATCTTTTTTATTAAATCACGAAATCAAAGTTGTCTTGAACGACCACTCATCTAGATCTATCTCCGTATCTATCTAGTTTACATCTTTTATTCTTTTGACATTCTTCTTACCGTGTCGGTTTGACCGCTTATATATATATATATATATATGTATATATATATATATATATATATATATATATATATATATATATTATTATTATTATTATTATTATTATTATGTTGTCATTTTTAATCATAATTCGATTTCTGCTATGGTCACACTATCTACCGAGTCTGCGGGAAGACATAAGCCTGTTCGTGGTGTGTTGTTATGGCTACATTTCATGTTTTTTCTATCTCCCCTAACATCTCTAGCGTTACATAGACAAAGTTCTATTTAGTGTGTGGGCTGTACTTAACAAGACAATTTTTTGTATATCTCTTAAGCTGGGGTTTCCAGGCATTTTTTCAATGTGTTGATTTGTTCCATTTTTTATCATTCCAACTGCACCTACTATCACTGGCGCGATTCTTGTTTTCAATTTCCACATTTTTTCTATTTCAATTTCCACATTTTTTCTATTTCAATTTCCAGGTATTCATATTTTGATAGTTTTTTTAATTCTTTGGTTGCTATGTTACAATCCGCTGGACAATCCATATCAATTAATAGACAAGTTTTCTCTTTCTGCTTGTTAACAAAAATGTCTGGCCCATTTGCTTCAGTTTTTCTGTCTGTATAGATGGTGTAATCCCATAGAATGGTGACATTTTCTATTTCTGTAACCGGAGCTGGGTGATGTTCATACCAGTGTTTGTTTACATATTTTCCATAGTGTTTGTAAATTGTCCAATGAAAATATTGCCCCACTCTATCGTGACGAGTTTTATATTCATTTGAGGCAAGTACAGAACATCCTGGGATTAGATGGTCTATTGTTTCTTGGTATTTATCACAGAACCTGCATTTTGGTTCCACAATATTGCGTAGAATATTTGCCTGAAACTTTCTAGTGTAAACACTTTCTGCAAGAATAAAGCCTTTATTATTATTATTATTATTATTATTATTATTATTATTATTATTATAGCATATGTATTTATTTGTATTATCATTATTACCATTATTATTTTCATTATTATAATGGTATACTGCAGCGTAATAGCTATAAAGTTACGGTGTTTAATACACCATCATCAGGCATTGATCACTGCCTGATGATGATGTAGTAAACATTGAAACTTTAAAGCTATAAAATGGCAATATGCTATTATTGTAATAATAACTATATATCTATGTTCTACTTTCGTACTGAGCATTTTTAAAAATAATTATCTGAGTAATGTATTTTCATTAGTATTAACCACTTATATATATATATATATATATATATATATATATATATATATACTATAGTCATCCGCATACAGATCTGTTTCGCTGTATTACAGCTCATCAGTACGGCTTAGACTCCATTCGCTTCTTAACCCAGGATTGTAACCCGACCTAAGCGGCATCAGTCGGCGATTCTGCCCCTAGGCCACAAGGGTCCGGTAGAAGACGCAGGCTTTTTTAGCGCGTATAAACACGCCGAATATATATATATATATTTATTTATTCAGAAATTATAACATGGATATGTACAATATCACTACAGAAGTAGCTATTTTGTTTCGACAATTCTTGTGTCTTGTCAAGTGATGAGGTTTATTTTAAATTATATATATATATATATATATATATATATATATATATATAGTGTAACAAAGTTGTGGAACTCGTAGGTTTTTTTACCTGTTGTTCATGCATTTACATTTACAAAGAGTGCTCGATACAACGTAGAGCGTTTGTATTGTACAGTAGAGGTTTTATTATTGATTTCCAGATGGTGCTCATTGTTGACAGTAGCGTCTATACTTCGTTTTGTCATGTGGATGTTAATACTATTTTTTAAAATCAGTTCACTCTAAGCAAGACATCAAAGCCACCAAGAGACAAGGGGTCACCGAGTGTGAAAGAGTTTAAAAAAAAAAAAGAAAAGGTTATCAAGGAGCGATCGCAATAAAAGAAAAGGAATCAAGAAGACAGTATATAACGATTGGCATTGCATTTAGAATTTTCAAGTTTAAATTTGACTGGAAAACACAAAAGAAATTCTTAACATAGAACTTATGGCTACATCTACCCAGATCAACTGTATATTGGTGGGACCTTATTGCCAATTTAGTACTGCTTTTAAATTCATAAACTCTAGGTGCCATAGCGAAGAGCTTATCCGAATAATTACCGCGCCAATCTAGTCAGCCAGTTAAGCGCCATACGTGATACATGCTTGGGCGATCATGTCTCGAAAGAGACATGACTGACTGGACAGAAGATTATCCCGCAGTAGGTTGCCATTACTTTCTGCAGTAGACTGGTTGCCAGCGAAGACTATAAAAACCCGATCCTCTTATTTAACTCATAAATGGAAGAGATGTATTATACTGTTAAGTAGTAATTAGTGGGGGATCAGTTTATTACTTCATAACAATAGGAAACCGGTCCCCCACTTTATACCCAGTGGAAGCCTTAATCATATTTTCATCTATTATATTCAGTTAAGTGCCATACGTGATACACGCTTGGGCGATCATGTCTCGAAAGAGACATGACTGACTGGGCAGAAGATTATCCCGCGGTAGGTTGCCATTGCTTTCTGCAGTAGACTGGTTGCCGACCAAGGCTATATGTTGTATATCGACAAACAACAAACACGCATATATATAAAAATATAAGTTATATTTTTATTAATGACGATGAACCGTGTAGCCTAGTGAACAGAGTGTGAGAGCGCGCTTCTAAGGGTTGACGGGAGTGTCGTCTGTTGTGTCTCTCTCTCTCTCTACTGCTACTCTGGTCTGTCTCGTCTGTCTGGTCTGTCTGGTGAATCCGTGCGCCGAGGTCTTTTTATAATCTCCAAACCGGGACTTTTTCTTCCGGTTTTTGCCTCGCCCACGCACGCCCACGTAATTCTCAGAGACACCTGTCCTGTTTGCCTCTTGTAGCCATTTCCGCTACTGCCGGAAATAAGGTCAAACAAACATCCGTTCCTTTCAACGACCGGAAACGCCCCCGCTTGCATCAGCTTCCTCGGGTTGGCCCAGATTGTTATATTACATTCCTCGCCCACCCATTTTCCAAAATGTTCACCTAAGAACATTTTAAGCGCAACACCCTCACTCTCCTCCCCATGCCACACAAGCCCGACAATTGTATAAAACATGTGCACGCCAAAACAACAAAAACATGTGCATGCCGAAACAAAAAAACAACAAAAAAAAATATATAGGGGAGCCTACATCGGCAACCCAACAATGCTCGTGTCCATCGTGAAAATTGTTCTACCAGCTCGATGTTTCATTGTTCCCTTTTTTTTTTCTTTTTTTCCTCCCCCCCCCCCCTTTTTTTTAATATCCATTTTCACAGAATTGGGCAAAGTTCTTAAAAATGTTCATTTTCTTTCTCGACTCTGTCCATAAGCGTAGACTCCTCGATGCATAACCACATGATTATAGGCGGTAACCGCGCCCCAGTTTCCAAACTAACATCGAGTAAATGACCTTTGACCAACACCATGCGTGCTTCTGCTCGAGTTTATTGTTACACATGTAACTTCATTTAATTTAATTTAATTTCAAACATACTATGTTTGAACACAGAAAAATGGCCATTATCTGCCGTACATATCATTCATAGTCTGACCGAGAAATGTTCAATAGAAAATGAAGAAAATTACCCTGATTCCAACGTTAATCCGTATGCAATTTACTTGTGGAGGATTAGAGGTTTCATCTATATTAATTTAGTCTAAAAAAAATGGACCCGTGACTCGTAGTTCCTTAGTTTGTACAATGTTTTCCATTCCCTGAACTACCTCCTCTGGATTCGAATCCAAGCATATCTGATTTGTTGACACCTCTCTGTTTAACGCAGAGACATTTGAGTGTTGAACACCCGTTGACCCCGGAGTACTATTCACAACGGATAACTCAATTTCCTTTCCCGAAGCACTGTTGCTTCTTTCACACTTAAAAATCTGCTTCCTAGCTATTATTCCAAGGATTATCATAACGCCGACCACGTCAGCAATGACTCCTATCGTCAACTTCTTCGGGAGTTCTTCATATCCTTCACTAAATCTTTCCATATCTATCTGTTCCAAGGTATTTACTAGTTTGCGGATAGGAATCTCCTCCATATCGCGCAATTCTACCGGCATGGTGTCCACTGAAAAATTGGGAAATTTCTGCGTAATTGGGGACCAAACCACTGAACCAGAGACGTTTAATTTACTTTATGCTTTAGATACTATTAATAATTTTCCACGTTTGTATCTTTCTTTTTGTTCCGATCAACTGTGGAATCTGCAGGTCTATCCGTGTCAATATAAAGTTTTCAGAAATTAATATATCTTCAAAAGATATTTCCCAAGTCACATAAATGAAAATTCACTGAGGATGTTGAATTGATGGGAACCTGCACAAAAGCATAATTCACAAACATAGAAATGTAAATCATTTTGTAGTGTACAGTCCTCGAAAAGAAATCCAAAAACAAAAAAAAAAAGTAAACCTAACACTGCACAACCCAACGAAAACATTGTTATCAACAAGTTAATCCAATTATCCACTTTAAAGAGTAGAAGAAACTTCCTTTACATGATTTTACATTTCACTTACTCAATAAAAGTAAGATTAATTAAGCAACATACCAGTAAACTCACTTCACATATATGGTAAAATATTAACAAAAAAAAAAAAAAATCATTAACTCAGATGTTTTGTACTTACAGATAGGTAAATATTTCAACTTTAACACTCCCGTCAACCCCAAACCTATGCGCTCTCCGCTAAGCGTACTATTCTCTGCATGTAGTCCCGCACCCCCTCCGTTCTACCCTTCTTAATGTGTTTGACACCGAACAATCCACACTTCTCAATTCTAGGGTCAGATCGGCACAAGTATGCATTTTTTTTTCTAGCTGGACTTATTATAAACACGAGCAGAGAACACACACACTCAAATCAATGAGTCACCTACCTTAGCTGATGTCTTATAGTCGTGCGGCTGCTATATATTTTCGTCTTCTTTTTTTCTTTCTATCTGGTAGTTTTAAGTCCGTTGAATTTTCAATCGTCGCCGTGGTAACCAGCTCGTATCTATCTGTTTTGTTGTCTCAAAACAGCAAGTCACTTAGGCACCAAATTACACGTCTGTTGTATATCGACAAACAACAAACACGCATATATATAAAAATATAAGTTATATTTTTATTAATGACGATGAACCGTGTAGCCTAGTGAACAGAGAGTGAGAGCGCGCTTCTAAGGGTTGACGGGAGTGTCGTCTGTTGTGTCTCTCTCTCTCTACTGCTACTCTGGTCTGTCTCGTCTGTCTGGTCTGTCTGGTGAATCCGTGCGCCGAGGTCTTTTTATAATCTCCAAACCGGGACTTTTTCTTCCGGTTTTTGCCTCGCCCACGCACGCCCACGTAATTCTCAGAGACACCTGTCCTGTTTGCCTCTTGTAGCCATTTCCGCTACTGCCGGAAATAAGGTCAAACAAACATCCGTTCCTTTCAACGACCGGAAACGCCCCCGCTTGCATCAGCTTCCTCGGGTGGGCCCAGATTGTTATATTACATATAGAACCCAATCTGTCCTGCTATTTAACCCATAACTGGAAGGAAGAGACGCATGACTGGAAAGCATGAAGACGGAAGGGAGTACCACAAGCGAGAAGCGCCGGAGAAATCGATTCTCAGATTATTTATAGAACGAAAGAAAGTACACCAAAAACCAAAAGTCAAAGGATCTCAGTTTCAACCTTACCAACGGGGAAAAATTGAAAAACAACATCCTGTAAATAGAATCGTCCGTACAGGAGGGGATAAAATCCCCCTCCTCATAAAAAAAACGAAAAAAAAAACAAAACAAATAAACTCTGTGGGTGACCGAAAAACATCAGTGATTAATTAACAACAGAAAGTCTAAACAATATTTCGAAACACGCGTTGGGAATGGTATTCATCAAACTCTTCTACCCCCGACTATGGGTTAAATAGCAAGAAAGATTAAGTTCTATAATTTTGGTTGACAACCAGTCTGTCGCGGAAAGAAATGGCAACCTACTGTGGGAAAATTTTAGTCAGTCACAGAAAGAAGAGACATAATTACCCAAGCGTGTATCACGTATGACACTGAACTGACTGACTGAATATAATAGATGAATATATGATTAAGGCTTCTACTGAGCATAAAGTGGGGGACCGGTTTTCTATTGTTATGAAGTAATAAACTGATGCCCCACTAATTACTACTTAACAGTATAATACATCTCTTCCTCCTCCAGTTATGAGTTAAATAAGAGGATCGGGTTTCTATAGTCTTCGCTGGCAACCAGTCTACCGCAGAAAGCAATGGCAACCTACTGCGGGATAATCTTCTGCCCATTCAGTCATGTCTCTTTCGAGACATGATCGCCCAAGCGTGTATCACGTATGGCACCTTAACTAATCAGGCATTATTATTTTTTAAACGTTTTTTTTTTAAAACGTTATATTACTTGACAGCTTGAATGATTCTTTTTTTATGGCTTACCAACTCATCGCAGATTATTTAAACCCAGAAAATATTTTTAGATTCTAAGATTTTGGCGGGGGGGTATATAATAATGCTTATGTGAGATAATTAACCGTGCTGGGTATAGCGTTAAACTATAGGCAAGCAAGGCACTTGATCGGGAAGTTTTGAGAAGCGTGGCATCACCTCTTAATCGCTATTATACCCAGGCCTAACCTCCCCGGGGTGGTAAAACCTGTTAGTTTGGTACTTAACTGATTGATTGTTGATATGCAATTTTCAAATTTTTTAATTCTTAGGGTAAAAATTAAATCACCATTTTGTGTCTCTGACACTTTAGAATTATATATATGCAGGGTGTCAATACAGTTCGTGTGCACTTTAAAAAAATATCACTTAATTTATATCTTCGATAGAAATAATTTGTAAAAAGCATTAGAAAGAAGTAAATCTATATGTTTTAAAGTTTTATTGAACTTTTATTTTAGTTTCCACATGTCCTCCATCATTAGCAGTTCACGGGAAACATTTGCCAAATAATTTACCGTAATGTCTGAAATCACATTTGTTATTTTAGCTTTCGAATCTTCTAATAAACTAGGTTTGGTTGTATGCGCAATTGTTTTCACATGAAAAAAAATATCTAATGGAGTCAAACCTGGCAAACGTGGAGGCCAATAAAATGGTCAAACCCTTCCGATCCATCTGTTAGGAAATTCTTGATTTAGAAACTAACAGCCAGAGCAAAGTGACAAGGAGCTCCATCTTGTTGAAACGCTGAATTATCTTTCAAGATTAATTGTTCAATCTAATTTTTAACAGGTTATTTCTATCAAAAATACAAATAAAGTTAGAAATTTTTTGAAAGTGCACACGAACTTTATGGACACTCTCTACACACACACACATACACACACATATATATATATATATTTTCCCATCGTCGAAATGTGGCCTCCCTTTGTCTCTTCTATAAATACTTTCATGGCTTCTGCTCGGATGAGCTTAAGTCACTGATGACTCCTCAACAGGTGTTTACCCGTGCAACCAGACTGGCAACTGGGTCCCACCCGTTCACAGCCAAAAAAAAAAAAAAAAAAATATATATATATAGGCATTCGCAAACAGATCTGTTTTGCTGTATCACAGCTAATCAGGAGAGAGAGAGAGAGAGAGAGAGAGAGAGAGAGAGAGAGAGAGAGAGAGCGAGAGAGAACGAGAAAACCAACCAACCAACCGACCAACCAAAGTAGCTCATCTTGTTGGCGTTTTAGCATTTTTTAAAATATCTTCGCGCCTACACATTCAATTTTGACTTTTGTATTGACCACGTTTTTGTTATTTATATCTTAAGAGACACTGTTTTCTGCCTTCTTTTTGTGTTTATATATAAAATATTTTAGAGAAATTACATTCTCATCTGTTGTATCGTGGAATGAAGAGATAATGTAGATAAACTACTTTATTAACAGAGTGGTACAACCAATATATATGTACAATATTTACAGCCTCTCGAAGTAGTAGGTGTTAATTCCCGAAGTCTGTGATAATAACAATCCCCTTGCTAAGCACACATTGTCTTTTTTACATCCGCTAGATTTGATGCCACATGGTACGAGCCACGATACAACATCATCTGAATTATTTTTTTTTAGTTAAAAGCAAGACTCCTTGGAGATATTAAATAATCGTTTTTTGCAAACTGCAACTCATTTTCATTCCCGAATTGTAAAGTAAAAATGCTATAAAACTATGACATTAGTTTTATAAGTAAGATTTATTAAGGACAGTGTTGTCTTGAAAAAAATGTTTTTGATGTATGATGAATTTTTATAAGAGTTTAAATTTTTGTTTTTTAAATTTTAAATAAAATATTTTAAAATATATTTTTTATTATCATTTCACCCCAAGCAAGGCAGTACTGCCACTGGTGCACAGGGGGTTACATAAAAGAGGAACAAGTTACAGGGGGTGTCAGAGAATGGATAGGAGAAGGGTGAGAACGCTTATGTGAAGAGAGCCGCCAGAGAATAGAGTGCGCAGGGAAAAGAACATGATACAAGGATTGTCAGGGAAAGGATGAGAGCCATGGACATAAGAAATGACAATTGATCTTACATTTAAATTCTCGGAGATTGTAGCTGTCAGGGAAGCAAGTATACGGAATGGAATTCCAAAGGTGGGGAATGCAAGGAAAGAAGCTGCTAGTGTAGTGCGGTTACATTTTATTGGTTTCAATGTAAAAGGGTGAGACCTAACTGCTAGTCTAGTAGCTCGAGTAACTTCATACAGAGTGGGCACCAGGGCGCTTAGCTCATCGAAGCAGAAGTCGTGAAAGTATTTGTAGAAGAGACAGAGGGTAGCCATATTACGTCGGTGAGAAAGTGACTGGAGTTGAGTTACCAGGGCGGGATCGATTACATTGCAAACTCTCCGTTTGATTTTTTCAAGAACACCGAGATGAATTAACAGGGGCACCCGACCAGATTTGCCAGCAGTATTCAATCCAACAGGCGGATGGTAGATTTATATATGTGCAAGATGGATACAGACGAGAAAAACTTCCCAGTGCAACACAGTGAACCGACCTTCCTAGCAGTAGATTTAGCTATGGATTCAATGTAGTCATTCCACTTGAGGTCTGTTGAGAGATTTAGGCCGAATAGGCGCGGAGTTTTGCTTTCAGGAAGACTAGCTTGATTCATGCTGATGAGGGTAGGAACGATTGTCTTTGGTGGCCACAGGAAACACATCTTCCCGCTTTATTGGAGCCACGCCTCTGACCATAATAGTCACCTTTTTGCATCTGCTCGTAATGAGTGCAAGAGGTTCCTCAATGACGCTAAATTATTGTTTGCTGACACAATGAAGCAGCGTATAGCGACCCACAAGTTCAGCTCCAACGACTACCGGCGAGAGCAACAGCTTTGTTTTAGAAGCATTAAAAATTTACGAGGCATTCCTCACCTCAGTCCACAGATTGGAGGCCCTTTTCAAGAGCAGTAGCGAGGTTTGCTTTGTCAGCCTCGGCAGATTTCTTATCGAGGCAGGAGTAAATGTTGGTATCGTTAGCGTAGATGACTACTTGGGATCGTTAATGAAGATAAAAAAAATGGCGTAGGAAAGAATAGAGCCGTGAAAGAAACCCGCGTTCGTATGATAAGATCTGGAAGCATGCCCGTTCAACATTACGCGATTTGAAAGGAACGGCTAGATTAGATCAACCAAGCGACCAAATATACCATAGCCCTGTAGCTTGCCTAGAAGGCCAGCATGCGGCATAGATGGCGCAGCGGAAGCCATACTGCTGTCAGAGAATAGGCAGTGGGCTATGAGATGAAGTGAGCCACTTCAGCATTGATGATGACCTCGAACACTTTGCAAAAACTCGGTAGGAAGCTGATAGGCTTGAGGGATCTGAGGGTTCTCCAGAGTTCTTAAAAACAGGAACCAAAGAAGAGGACATCCAGCAGGTAGGAAAGCAAGAAGAAGAAAGACAGTGGTTGTAGAGTTTGGACAGGACATAGGAGAGTTAAGGCGCACATTTCTTTAAGACGATGACTGGGATTCCGTCACCTCCGCTAGCCTTATGGGAGTCAAGCTTTGAAATTATTTTAGAGACCGGCGAGGGAGCAATGTAAACGTCGCTCAGTTTTAAGTGTGGCAATTAGGGGCGCGGATAATCCAAACGAATTAAGTGAAAGAGGAGAATCTGCGAGCAAAGCACTCAATCTTATTCACTGTATCTGTGAGGACCTGAAAGTTATTTATTAAAAGAGAGATTGAATGTTTGCTGCTGTTTAACTCCCTTTTGCAGAGCCGCCGGTAGTCGTTGGAGCTGAACTTGTGGGTCGCTATACGCTGCTTCATTCTGTCAGCAAACAATAATTTAGCGTCATTGAGGAACCTCTTGCACTCATGACGAGCAGATGCAAAAAGGTGACTATTATGGTCAGAGGCGTGGCTCCAATAAAGCGGGAAGATGTTTCCTGTGGCCAATGGCAGCTGAAAAAGCATAGGGAGAACCAGGGATGTGAATGGAGTTTAAGATAGAACTTCCTGGTTGGAACAAAGCATCAATGCCAGCTTTCACCCACGAGGAGACCTTAGAGGCACAGTCTTCAAGAGGGAAACTAAACACTTTTTTTTCCAAAGAACGTTACACAGAAAATAGCAAAGCGCCTTTAAGTCTACCCTTTGATAGCAGTAAGAGATTCCAGGAGGAGTGGGGAGAGATATTAACAGAAACCAGAGCATGATCAGAGTTGCCAAGAGGTTAAAGCTGCATGGCGTTGCAGAAGTTGGGGATAGAAGTGAAGCAGAGATCTAGCAGAGAAGCTTTTCCTTCAGGCATACTGAGAAGAAGTGTGGGGAAGTCCAACCGAGAAAGAGACTGAGAAACTGTCTTTTAATGCCATCAAAACGGAATAGACAATTATTTACTAGCAGTATAGCCCGGCGTTTAAAACTAATCCATGGTCCTGGAGCTCAGACTCTTTAGACGTTGGCACGAAAGACTAAAAAGCAATAGTTGTTTCCAGTTAAAGCGAAACCGTAGACTGAAAGAAAAATGAATGGATGGAAGTCAAATTTTGATTTCCCGGTATGGATATCAATTAAGTCTTTCTCGTCGTAAGCTGAATTTTGAAGGCTAAATAAGTCCTCTGGGTAAATGGTATCATGGCTGAGACTAAGAATTACAATTATACTTAGTTAGAGCCAAACCCGAAGCAAAAACTAAAATAAAATGGCTGAAAAAATACAGACATACAGGCGGATAAACAGACACACACACACACACACAAATAACTTGCTTTATATATATATATATATATATATATTATCGATTTTCTGCATAATCGTAAGAACTGCATCCTTGAAACTTCTGAATATCGTTTCTTATGTCTTTGTCTATAATTGTATCAAATTTGATTAAAATCGGACCACTCCTTCTATAACCCGATTTTTTCGATTATCAATATTTATCAGGGGTACCTCGACACAAAACCTAGCGAAGAACGCTCGCAGACACTTATCGTACAACTGTGTAAATTTTCAAGAAAATCGGTTCAGCCGTTTCGGAGTCTATAGATAAAGGACACACACACACACACAGACACACTCACACAGACAAAGTTCCATTCATTGTGACTTGTGGTGCAGTGGATATCGGCTCAGAACGAGAAATCAGGAAGCTGAGTTCGAATTCCAGCTGAATTCATTGCATTCACTTCCGCGCAAATACCATTGGGAAAGGTATTAATCCGTCTATTCCTTCCAGTTATGGGTTAAATAACAGGACAGATTGGATTCTATAGCCTTGGTCGGCAACCAGTCTACCGCAGAAAGCAATGGCAACCTACTGCGGGATAATCTTCTGCCCAGTCAGTCATGTCTCTTTCGAGACATGATCACCCAAGCGTGTATCACGTATGGCATTTAACTAACTGACTGGCTGACTAGGGACGTTAAAAACTTCTATCTTCATTTCTTTTTTATTTCTTTTTTTCTTTTTCTCCGTAGAACCAAGTAGCGTTTAGGATATGTCCTTTCCACCCTTCTATCTGCGCCAAATGGAATGGTCCTATATCTATGAGGCGTACGAAGGATGTGACGCTTTTTGCGAACTAACACAGGCTCAATCAGAATTAAAATAAGATAATCTTGTGATATATTTTTCGTACATCGAACTTTCGTGTCTCATGTCGGCACTATTTTTTAATTTGTTATTTTTGAAAGCACTAAGCTCTTTCGAAAGAGAAAGCGAAAGTGGCTTTTAGATTGAGGGCTGTTACTAAAAACAGGAGAGCAGAAGCTGGTAATATTTCAGATATTTGAATAAAAGCCATCAATCGTTATTTTTATTCGTCGTGCCATCGTCGTGGAAAGAAGTTTTATGCGACTCATGCGGAAGAATTTGCAAGCGCACTCGAAAATCACAGGTAAATAAATAAATAAAATCACAGGTAAATAAATAAATAAAATCACAGGTAAATAAATGAATAAAATCACAGGTAAATAAATAAATAAAATCACAGGTAAATAAATAAAACGCAGCAAAGATTTTCGGATCGTAAAACGATTTTAAATGACTTTTTAACTATTTTTAGGAAGATGCTAGGGATTGAGGAAGGAAGGAAGGAAGGAAGGAAGGAAGGAAGGAAGGAAGGAAGGAAGGAAGGAAGGAAAAAATAAAGGAAGGAAGAACGAAAGAAAGAATGAAAGCAACAATGAATA